>JAQGAP010004618.1:0-10169 GCA_034697805.1 Orchesella bifasciata
TTTAAACAGTTTTAAGGTCAAATGTCATATGTCAGTCAAGTTGCTAGTTGTCTACACTCCTGATTGCCAGGTTTATTCTGCTCTTGTACTTCGTTTGAGTTTGAATAAATGAAGCAGACTCATTTATTTATTTGATTGGGTATCCAAAATATGACTGTATACAACGGCAACAAAGCATATAGCACCGAATCAGGGTGATGCAGAGTGATGTTGAAGCTTCCTTATATTTCCCTTTCCCTCACATTTATCATTCTACATGGAATATACAGACAGGCTTCTATGAGCAAAGTACTTATACATATCCAGACGAGAAGATGCTTGCTTATATGAAAATAAAATCCAATATGTCAAAAGCGATTTCCACTTTTTCACCCAAAAACAGTTCATTTGCACCCTTGTCGGCTTGGATTCCCGTGTATAATAAATGAGTTACGTCATTTGACCCTATTGAATATATAGATGTGGATAGTTAGATATTCTACAATACATACAGTAGTCAGGAAAAGTTGAGTCTGTCGGCGGATTCCATGCGGGTAACTCTTAGCCATGGGGCAAGCTGATAATATGAGTATCCAACAGCAAAGTGTCGTCGCATGGATTTCGCCGAAGTGCTCAGTAGATGTTCAGCTGATGGCTGAAATAATTTCCACCCTTTCTACACCTACCTTCGCCACTGTATATGTGCATAGAACAAGGCTTGTTTTCGTATAAGCATGTCCCGGTTTTGTTGTTTCCATCGCCAGTTGTTTTTGCTCAATAATGATCAAAGGAGGCAGTCCTTTTTAAGCTTATTCTGAGTGCATCTGTACAAAAATTTTCGTTTTTATTCCATCATTTTCCTCTCCTCTACTTCACTCGATGCATGCAGCTCTCATTACGTATTACTGATTGCTATGCTAGTCTCATCTCCTCTCTTCTACTCGGATACCATCGTCCTGATCATCATCAATATCATGAATGAGTGACCACAATGGTCTAATCTTTCATATAAAAATAAATTCAAAGAGATGGAGAAATGCCTCTCATGTTTTCTGACTTGAAATCAAGTGGTCTAGTTTACGTTATTTACTATGTATCATTCCACTGACTGAGTGGAAATTGGATCTTCTATTTGACGTAAATAGGATGATACAAAAAATACGCATGCATGAAAAACTATATCAAAATGTTAGTTCCAGGAACACCAGCAAGGAGAGTAAATTATTGGGGAATATTGGCTGTATACACATTGCTTTATTATTCTTTTTACTGTTTGAAAATCATAGTGGGCTGCACACAACTTTACTATTTATTTCCAGAATATGTATTAGCAAATCACTTGAATTTTGATAGGAGTCCATGCATTTGAAACACGTAAAAAAGAGAAGTAAACCCAACCACACTATGTATATATTTCTGTTTTTCATTTTCTTTTCGTAAATATGTATGGGCTCAGAAGATCCAGCCATCCATCCATCCGTCAACGAAAGCTTTAAGGGATTCAGTTCACGCTATGAACTTTGAATGCGATTCGAACGCCTTGGCCTGATAGATGTACACATAAATATGTTCATGTGTACTCTCTCTCTGGCCCTCAATGTTCAATAACTCACCGTGTTCTTGGAATCGGCATACAGGATCGAGAAGATTTTTTTTACGTTTGCCGTCAATAACTTATGCCTATTGCCTACTTGATCATTCGCAGCAACTGAAGTTAACATAACTTTTGGCCAGTCAGCTCTTTCTCCTGTACTTGTACAAACTCATGCCTTTATTTATTCTAGTTTTTAGATATCTTTCCTTTCCTCCTTCGTTTGTAGTCAACATTCACTTCTCCATAAAGAAAAAAATGCTTTATGCATTAGACAATCATGATTCCCTCCTGCATTCTCAATTCCACGTTATGCTTCCTTCTTCCTGCATTATTATATTTCCTTTGACTACAGACTCACAGAACAGACTCCCTTCAATTTTAACAGAAGAAGGGTTTGCAAAAACGAAAAAACGAGAACAAACTGAGGAATCAAGAGGAAGCGAGTGAAGGAGCTTTCTCTTGTAGTTACGAAGGAAGTTTGTTGAGAATCCTAGGTACATGCGCCTATATAAATTGTATATACAACATTTTGGGTATGTAAGCTGCATGAGTGGTTCTGTAAGTTTTCCATCTTCTGAATCCCGATAAGGGACATGTATAAATGCACAAGTGGTACTCTTCGTTTTATTTTTTAAATCGGTGTTTGACTGGCATGTTGCCTGTCAGGTTGACCTCCCTCACTGAATGTCAATCTGAATGTCAAGCTTCGCAAATTGGGGTTCAAAGCGGGAGAGTCGGAGGAGAAAGAAAGCTGTGGAAGATATGGACCCGTTCGTTGTTCAAATGTGATATATGTGATGCTTTTGTAATGTGCACACGGTGGGATCGGAAAGCGTGCCATGACTGACAACAAACTTTTGTTCCTGTATAAAAATCTGTACATAATGCATAACATGTTAGTCAAGCGGGTTATATATAACAAAAAATTCTAGCCAGTAAAACGAAAATGCATGTTTGAAGGAAGCAGGGAAAAAAAGTTTGAAAGAAAAGTGAAAATCTTGTAGATAAGTATATATATACGGCTTTATTGTGCTCATTGCTGCTGGACCTACTATGTTATGTATGGATGCTCGTCGTGTGTGACTGCTACAGAATCAGAATACTAAAATTGTCAAACTAGTATGCAGCAAAGACCAGATTCCAAGTTTGAAGAAGAGGACGAAAGAAAAACTCCTCGCTTCTATCTTGTTTCTTTACGTAATGTAAGCAACAACAACGGACTACATACATTTATATACGAGAATAAAAAATAGAAACGATAAAGCCTTCTGACTTGCTCGGACAGGAATAAACTAACTTTCTCCCTTCACTGACCCTTCCGCTTTCTCTAACATCATGCAAGTACAAGCAGCAGCATACATCTACGGCAGCCAGAATAACAATGAGGGAAGAAAGAGGTAACAAAAAGAAGTGAAAAAAGAAGAAAGGCGAAGCGAAGAAAATAATGTAATACAGTCAAAAAAGAGGACACGAAAATCAAGGGAGGAGTCACGTCACATACACATATCGTCAACATCCTACATGAAAATGATGGTTCATCATGCAGAAAGTCAGTTTCTCAAGCTTTTGTATGAAAGCCAAGCTTCGTGGCTGAATTTTTTCATACATATTTACTCTCTTGTGGAATGCATATATATAGGGATGTCCTTGAGTACCAAAAAGTTTGTGCATAATACGCAATAAACCACATCATGGTTTTCTTGCCTAAACGACAGAGTAAACGAAGAGTTTCCCTTTTTACCGTTTCAAAGTCTTGTTTAGCTTGCTTTCACGGAAATGTCCATTTTTCAGTCTACTATTCTAAAAAACTTGCACATTAAAAGTATATCCTCGAGGGAATACACCGTTTTTAATGGAAACTTTAGAGGAATCTGATTTACTTTATTTAAAATGTCATTAATTCAGTGCCAACTTTTCTATTTCCTCTCTCCAGTTTCTACACAATTCATTTTTCTTTCAGTTCTCTTTAAAACTTTTCTCTCTCTCAACACATCAATCTACTTTGCGATGTCCTGGTATACTCGGTATATACAGCAAAAATATATAACTCAAATGGGCCAATTTAATTTACAAGTTCTTTCTCCTTTTCCATTCCCAACTCTTTTCTACTCTCCAATATTATCCAATCCATCCATCCAGCAAGTTAAGGGAATAACAAAAACTTTTCATCGTATCTTCAAAAATCATCGAAAGTAGTAAACTACTGAAAAAAAATGTTTTACAGCCAGAAGCACATATTATATCAATTTTGGATTGGCTGAGTTATTGAAAGACAGTTTTTGTCCTCATATATCCCATTCTGCCTACAAAAGGTTTTTAGCCTGCATAACTATAACGAGTGTGTATAGAGTGTATCCATCATATTCGTGAACCCTCCACATCACATTCCATTTCGCTTTGCCTCCAATTTAGAAAACGAGCATGGATGGCCAGTGAATACCCCACAAGATATTGTAGTACGTAACTTAACCGTAAGACAGAGATGAAGTGAACACAAAGATGACTTTGCCATTCTATTCCTGAGGCATATTTATATTACTAGAACTGAAGTTCCGTTGTAGAATCATCCATGTCATCATAAATATATCTTAGTTTTTGTGGAGCTACATTGGTTCAAGAGAACTAAAGAAAGTGAAGTTATATAGAGCATATAAGTACATATTATTATAAACGTTCACAAACATTGCAAGGCATTTTTAGAATATACTTTCGATGGCTGACTGGCTACTTACTGACTTTTTACCACTAACTTTTTTAAGATGAACAAAATTGGAATAAAAGCATTTTAGGATTTGAGAGGACTTTTTTTGGAACCTCCTAAGTATGTCATTACGGTATAAGTGAGAGGGAAAAGTGTATGACAAAATTGTCTTTAAATGGGTTCTTTCCTTCGGGCTAACAGCAGGCAATGTGGTCAAGTAGAGCCTAGTAAGAGTCATCATCCTTTCTCCCAAATTTTCACGGACTCAATTGGATTTTCTGTTTCGCTTTTTCTTTATTTTCCGTGTGCCTACAACACTTCATCTTATTATTCCTTCTGAATGTGTATGTTTATCTATACTATACATAAAGAGCCATTTTACTAGTGAAATGACAAAAAATAGTCTTCCATTTGCCGTACAACCAACCAAATCCTAGCAAAACAGGTAGATAAGTATGTGTCATTCCAATCATTTATGATAGCTTTTCATACAAAAGAAAGGGCTGGATATTATGAAAAATTTCTGGAGTAAAGATATGAGGAAAATGAAAATCAGACGTTGTGTGAGCTGCTAGCGTTGATAATAATGGGAAGTCGTATATTTTCTCCCGAATGGTCAGCGCCGATAAAGAAATCAAGCTTCGATCACGATCCCAAAACGCAGGGGATAACGATTGGCTCATTTCTATGAAAAACGGAATACTCTTCCTGTCGGAAGAAGGAGGTGTTATTCAAACTACATAAAAAGTAGCGGAATCCCTTATAAAAAGGCGATCAGCTTCGCTTTCCCTCCATGAATATACACACGCATCTGTCATACATATTACTTTTGTAGTAAAGAGCCCGATCAGTAGTCAGCAAATAATAGCTTTTCTTCTTTCCTTTAAAAGGGAGTTCTTAAGTTTTACGGACGGATCTTATTCTTTCTAACTTTTCATGAAATAAAATGCCAGTCTTTTTTGCTATTCCTGGCTTCTCACTCTTTGTTACTTTGCTGGAGCGGCGGAGAGGATGGAGCTCCTCAATTTTCTCATGCACTTATGTACATATAAACGACAAGAAAAATAACGGGTATTCCAATCGCGAAAAAAAGAAAAAGTCATGACATGAGCCAATAAGGATCAAGTCGCTGCTGCCCTTGCCTTTGCCTCTTTCTTTCTCTCTGTTGCTTTTTTGCCTGGTTGAATTGTACTAGAAATATTAGTCGGAAAAGGGAAAAGAATGAGATAGAAAAAGTATTTTGAAAGTACATACGTACATGCTCTTTTTGGGGAAAAAGGGAAAGGGAAATGCGGCAGATTTATTGATGAAATTCCTTTTGGAATTCGAATAATATTTTCACAGACAAGAAAGAAAAAATCCGCTTTCTCTCGATGGATGAAGCTGAGCTTGCTTCTTTCCACTTTGGGGATGGGAAAAAGAAGTGTACATACTACATGTAACAGAGCATATAGGCAGTACATATATACGGATATTTGGAAAATGTCAGTAGAGCTGGTAGACAAGCAATGCAATGTTTTCTATCCTGTGATCTCATATCCCTTTTTCTTATTCCTTTAAAAGAAAAGTGATGTGAAATGGGAAGATCTGAGTAAAATAAGAAAAATTCAATGCCTACATTTGTAATATAATTCGCCGAAGCAACACCACCACACCAACAGTAGTATAACACACGTCTACATACCGTATGAAAAACTTCTCACAATAATATTATCCTACGATCGTCCTTCCCTTTGAAAGCGCACTCTTTTTAACATGATCGTGTGTAATATAACCAATCTCATCTCATCTCGAAATGCACTTTTTAAACCTACCCTCAAGGAAAAAAAGAGACATGGAAATGAAATGAAAGTTGTATTTTTACAATTCTCCCAGTGAAAGGAATAAGTGTCAGCAGGAGGAGGTATCTGAAATTCTCTCATTCACACAATCCTCTAGAAAGAAAAGGCATAGTAGAAAAAACGCAATCTGAAAACGAACCGTGGAACATCAGACATTGAAGAAAAGACAGAAAACGAATTAAAAGGAAATCGTGGAAATCCTTTTATTCTTTCACAATTGCATTTTTCAAACATTCCCGAGTCAGTAAGTGTTGGAGATTATTCTAGAGGAGCTCTGCTCATAAAACGTGGAATACCATGAATGTTTTACATCCCATGCAATATCGTTTAGATAGAATTGATGTAGGTAAATCAGCCTGCTATTTGAATCTATTAACTATTAAATGGGCTCATGTGGAGTGAGTTGGGCCAACTCAAAATGGTGGTGGTTTGGCTTGAGTACGTTGATAGTGCAACGACTGAGTGAACAAAATTCTTGCAGAGCTGCTACCGCAACCACACAAATCCTACCCATTTCATGTTAGTCCTTCTTAAGGTTTAATTTTTTCATACGGCACACACACAGTCACTCAGGAACTTTTGGCATGGAATACGAAATGAATGGCGGATATGGAGAAAACACTTTTTATTACTTCTTTTCCTCTCCATTCTCTCCTGCCTTAACTTGACTTTCAGATTCGCAACCATAATCCCAACTAACTGTCTAACCACGGAAAACATTAAGGCAGAGGAAGCGAAGGGTAGTTAGGAGGAGGAACAAAAAAATGCCGGAGAACTAAAGAAGAAGAGAAACAGTTAGCAGGAATGCTCCTATTTTCGTATGATAATCTATTTGAATTACATTCGGATAGAATGGGATGCGCTCAATAAAGCTTTTCTTTAATGGCATGACTCCTACAGTGAGCTCAAAGGAAGGAATAAATAGCCCATTTGAATTTTTTGGGACGAATAAAATATTTCGAAATGGGGAGCAAGAAAAACTTGAAGGAGTCAATGTAGGTACTATTCCAGGGTTGTTGGCTACTTCCTGTATGTTGAGGTACGTAGTTGGAACAATCTTATTAAATGTATACTTTCCCGGTACAAGGTTACATCTTCCCATAAAATATTGTCTTTGGGGACAATCCTCAATAGCCGTAGTCAGAAGCAAAACCAAACACCAAGGAAAATGCCAATTCCGCTATTTGCTGTGCTGTATATCATTCATTGGGTGTATTTACTGCACATGCATATTATCAAAACGTATAACGTGATGCCTAACTCACACTAACGCTTTTCCAAACTTTCTTAATAAATTAATCGATAATCAACTAAATTTTTTGTCCTATATGATTTTGAACAAGGAACCAACATTATTAAAAAGGTCGACTTCTGTTCTGACGTTGTTAATTTTCCTCATTTTCCTTTAATTTGCCATAGTCTGAAAGCAGCCTCTTCATCATTTCCCAAGTGAATTCAAAATATAGTGTATTATATGATTTCGTCAACTACGCTTTATCTTCTTTTTCCTTCTATAACAAATTTAGTGCTTTTATTGCTGATGCTTTCAACATCGACAACTTAACGAGTAGTTTGTGCAATCAAATCAGTACATGTATCAAGTTTGCTTTTGTTGAGTATCCATACATTTCATACATATAAAATGGGAGCAGGCCAGTCGAGCACCTTTCTCTACTAACAAAAACGTGGGGCTGGATAATACACATCAGATTACTATTCCATATACCTTGTCCTATTATGAGAGAAGGGAGCTGACCATGAGATGTATTTCATTGAAACATGTGTGGGTAGTTTTTTACTTTACAAAGTAAGCAAACTTGAAGACGGTTTCAACTTGAACCCCAATAATATTATTCGTTCACATGATCCATAATGTATCAAACAGTAATGCAATCTTGTTAGAGCTAGAAAAACATCAGTCACTACCTTTTTTACTTCTAATATTCTCGTTTCATTCTCTACCAATAAAATAACTTGGTTTATTTTACTCACTCCGATTACTTCCTTTTCTCTCTCCAGTTTGTCTCTGTTGTTGAATTAAGAGTCTTCAACTGAATCCATGATTTTGTTTTAGTATCTCTCTGAATTTACCGTTTCCCCTTTTTATAATATAGTTTATTCCAAGAGACGACTGAGAGAGAGAGAAGAAAGAAAATAGAAAAACAAAAGTACAACATTATTACCGTCATCCTTGTGGAACTTTTCAAGCTTGTTGTATGTAATTCAGTTTACTTTTGTTTATTTAGTTTTAGATAATAAACTGAACGTTTTTATTCTTCTTCCTTTTAACTCTTTCTGTATTATGTTATTTTTTATCGGTGATCACAGTGATCATCATCATCATCATCTTCTGGGTACTCCCTGAGCTGCTCCACGTACGCAGCATTTTCGTTAGCGAACGGAAGTGAATAGAAGTTTTTAGAGTAGTGATGGGAATAAAATTCTACACAGAACTCTTTCATTTCTACTTACTTATGTCATCTTCTCGCTTTTGTTTTCACAATCACGAACGGATGGACTAATGTAATAAACAGAATGGTCATTGGCCAATGATGCTATCACATTACTTATTATATGGGAGCGAGATGAATTAAGGTATATCAAAACTACTTTAACAACATCACTATTATCATGGATGTACTTGGGCAGAATTGTCAAATATTTTGATTGTTTGAACAAACTTTTATTCCCAACATACTCAGTGGTTCAGTTCTCCGAACTCATGATCAGGAATTACATTAAATTAAAAAACTGTAGTGTGTACATAGCAAAATAGATTTAGCTGGAAGCATAAAAAACAATATCAATAGGAGAATCTCAAGTAGTACAACAAACACACTAGAAATAAGGTATTTATTTGAGTCGTAAACTATCCATTGTATAATATATAAAAGTACAAACAGCAACGGGGGAAAATATTTCTGTAAACATAATTTAAAGCCAACCATACTACGTATTCCTGGAAGGTAGATTATACCAGTAAAATACTTGGCCATGCAATGTTATAAGCATCGATGATTGAGAAAAACTTTCACCTTCTTAAAATTCACTTAATGTAGATGTATGTATGTATGTATGTATCATGTTGGAACTGGGAGTTTCAATTTCACCATACCTCATCTATGTAAATATGTATAGTTTGAATTCAAATATAATGTATGGTTGTAGATATGATGGCATCAAATTTTGATTGTAGCAACTGCGTAAATGTATCAAAACAGGTACTTTACTTTTACTTATCTAGGAAACCCTATACTTACTGCGACAATGCAATGTATTCTCTCTCAAACATCAGAACTAAAGCCCAAACTTCTCAAAAACAGTCATAAATTCCCCAAAGAAATCCTGCAAAGTGGCATGATATAAAAATTGGAAGAGAAAATGCGGCATTGTCCTTCCCGTCCCCCTTCTTTCTTTTTGCTTTTTTAAAAAGAATTTTGTCCATTCTCTGGTGTCCAAAGTCACTCCATGAATAACACTGCATCCTCCTTCCTGAAGGAAATGATTTGCGCCGGATATTCATGCATGCATGCATGCGCCGTTTACTTTCTCTCCAAATCCTGGCGATTCACAAGAATATATGATATTATGTGAATAGTGAATATATAGTTGACTGTCAAGCCGTCACGCATTATGTATTATCTATGTGACTGGAGTGAATGCACAAGAGAATGGAATTTGAGAATTCATGCTTTCTTATCATACTTTCTTATGCAGCTATATAACGGTATATAGCAGCTCGTTAGATGACAGTTAAAACTTAGAGCAACGCTTTTTGTCTCCGATAAGAATCATGTGACTAAATCATAAGAATTTTAATTTAGAAAACGAAAACACAAAAAAACGAAAAGGTTAGTTTTAAAACTAACAAAATATAGTTACTTTTTTCTTATACTATGATTACTTCCACTTAAAAATAATAAATTAGAAACACAATGTAATGCAA
The DNA here is from genome assembly GCA_034697805.1 of Orchesella bifasciata. NCBI lineage: Eukaryota > Metazoa > Arthropoda > Collembola > Entomobryomorpha > Orchesellidae > Orchesella > Orchesella bifasciata. Next base: position 10,062 of record JAQGAP010004618.1, read on the forward strand.
TGTAATGTAAGGCTTCACTAGACCGCATATGCGGTGGTTTAAGATCGCCTTAGGTCGGACTTTTTATGCTGTATTTTTTTCTTGATAGAAACTGACAAAAGAAACCGA
>JAQGAP010004619.1:0-10168 GCA_034697805.1 Orchesella bifasciata
GAGGATGTTCTGAAACGTCCAGAAATGCAATAAAAATTTTTTGGTCCATTGACGAAAAAACTTAGAAATTTTAGTGGTGTCCCCTTATCTGCAATCCAACCGCTTGTTTGGCTTACTTTTTGTATAAAAACAAATTTATGTATGTTAACATTGGGCTATATTGTACTTTCTGCATATATTTTTGACTATGTAAAGTTGTAGCGATTTAAAATGGATGTAAATGTCCTTGTAGATTTCGTAGAATGGTGAATGGATGAACAACTGCAACTCAAACCTATATGGCTGAGCCCAGGTACTTTAGCTAGAAAAAATGAAAGAATCAGCTAAAAAGGTAACGTAGAAAGATGTTCATATACAGTTTTAGGACTAGGTCGGAGTGAAGTACTTGGACATCTCCCCACGGGATTGTCATGATTAACATTGTCTTATCTTTTTAATGCTCTAGGTATTAGTATTATACGAGGTGATCCAAAATCTCACTTCATTTTATTAAGCTCCCTGGTTGAGTGAGTCACCTGCAAATATGTACTTTTCAAATATTGTGTGTCAACACACAACAGCTGAACGAACGTAGTTTCTAACCTGTACCATTTTTACTCGGTGTCCTCAATTTCGATTTGAGTGTATTTTTTGGAAAGTAAACGGGGAGGGAAGGAGAATCTCTGTCATCTGCTTTTAAGTAATGAATGTAGTTTCATCTCAGAAAAACTGTAATTAGATATTGTTTGATCAAGTTGCTTGTTGGATGTTGGATGAGCTCAGATTTCCCTTTTAGGATCAAATTATACCACACGAACTATTTCTGTGTAGTGAGCTGCGTTGCGTACCTTTATTCTTTGTCATTTGTACACATGATTAGGAAAGGATGACGTGTGTAGGAGACAATGCATCTTCATTTCTACCTGCTCAGGTGCTTCAATTAGATAAGGGAGATGGGATTACCACAGATGAATTCCATGATAACTACTATTACACCACTACTTTGTAGCGTGGTTGTGATGAGTAATCTCATTGTTGGAAGTCTGAAACCCTCTTTTCTATCGTAGTGGGAAAATTGGGCGTGAGGTTGTAACCAAATGTCACATAAAAATACAACATAGATACTAGTTACCCAATGAGGAAAGTTTTGCTTTGTCAGAGCCATGTCACTCACCATTTTCTACAAAAAATGCTATTAAAAGTATCATCAAATCACCACCACTTTCGTCGCTGTATATAAAAGGTGTTAACTTGGGCATCCAAGCAGCACTCTGTCTGTCCAAATTCAACACTTTCAATTTTCGAATAATACTCTAGCTAACGCATGGAATATATGTAGTGGATTATTTTATTCACTGAAGATAACCAGAGCCCAAAGTTAATACCCCCAATCTCAATAAAAAATAATCATTTGTATCGCATTGAACGCTTTCGTGAAAGCTATAAATTGCAAATTAAGGTCATTATTTCTACCAAGCACGTACAAGCAGGCACCTAATTAATCTTTCTCCACGTTCCATTTAACCCAATTCATTTCCAGTTGCAGTACGTGCATCTCAAGATTTATTTGCAAATGCCAATAAAACTGATTTAGTGTAATAGTCTATTGGAATGAATCAAAGGATTTTGATACTATAACTGAAAATGCACTTTTCAAAAATGTTCTCAGTAAATTTAGCAATATGAAAGATTAAACTAAGCCAAGGGCTAACGATTAGTAACACATCACTATTAATCTTGGTGTTGGAATAAAGTATCAGTGAATCAATCGCCTATTGATTAGCTTTGGTTTTGTTGCATCATGCCTTCTACGTATATGCATAAAACGTAATGCATAAAAAAGTACATCCGCAACGCTCTCGCTCACTTGAATTTGGTTGCCATAAAACCCTTGAAGTAAAACAGTAGTTGCAGAGGCAATGAATTCACAATAATCTAGCGCTTGTTAGAAGTCTATTCTGCGTGAAAATTACGTTTTGTGAAGCTATCATATATGGAAGAGGCAATTTGCAGGCAAACGTCCCTAGTTAATTTCAATATGAAGTATGCTAGAAAATTCTGTAGCCTCGTGGCAGTACGGTGGCCAACATTCGATCTCGGTGGTGATTATAGCCGTGGTAATGGGTTTCCCTTGATAGTACTCCACACTAGCGAAAAACAATGTAGCTTGTGTAGCAGAGACGTGAATGGAAGACATGAGATTCCAAGCTCTGGTAGAAGAAGGGGAATTGATGAAATTTGTAGTTCCAACTCCAAATACATTATGCATGGTGTAATGAATAAAATGTTATCGCTTTTCATGAGGTAAAACTGGAGCAAAAATTAATTCACATTGCATAAAACAGCTTGATCGTGCAACCACAAAAGAGGTAATAAAGTATTCATATATTATGTAGGCGCACCCAGTGCCAGAGTAACCTTTACCCAAATAAATTTTTCTGTACATAAACTGCACCATATTGCTCGAGATAATAGGACAAAGGGTTTTTGAAATGAGGTAGAATTGGCAACACTCCGTGAACTACAAATCTAGTCAAGGTGAAAACGAATGGGGCATTTTGTTACAAAAGCTTGGGCAACTTTATAAAATTGTACTGAATCGGAACATTTCTTGGCTGTGTGTTTTTAAAAATTTATATTAATGCACTGTTCAAAAATTAAAATCGTTGAAGCTGAAATATCTCGAAGATCATTCAAACATCAAACAGGCACTGAGGCACTATAAAAGTCATTCATAACTTATATCAATGCTGGTACTGTGAAGAATCAGTCTAACAACACAGCAAACACTCACCCCAGCACCTTTAAATAAGGAAGGTTTAAGCATAAAACCCCTTCATGTTTACTCTAATAGCTTACATTAATTGGGAGGGATGAATGTTAGCATTAGTTGTTTCTTTGTTTTACTGTTTTACTGTAGCTTGATTTGTAATTATTTATACAATGTACTAGTGAAACATCTAGATAGGGGAGGGGAGTGAAAACAGGGTATTATTACAGAACGTTCACCAAAATTGATGCCCGTTTTATATTACCAACGAGTAAAAGATAAGGAATGCAGTGAATGTGTGTAAAGCTTTCTTGTAGATATAATGCATAAATATATCATTAGTATTTAAGTGTCATTCTAATGTATACATGCCACATCAAAAATGGTTGTATTCGTATGTACTGTCAAAGGATATATATTAACTTTAGCCCTAGTTAAATTTGCAGTCATCCATCCTTCGCGCAAATAACAACATAAAAAAGTTTTATGCATTTGCAGTATTGCAGAGATTAGAATTTAACGCTTGAATTCCAGTCGTCCTTCTGGAAACTCCGTAATTCACAGCAATATTTTCTGTCAAAATGAACAAGTTTGAACAGAGTTTATATGGGATTTATTTGCAAAAATTTCTTGTTTGGTTTTATTGTAAAATTAGGCAAAAGACTGCAAAATTCCAAGAATTTTTAGTTGCGAGTTTTTAAATTGTTTTTTGCTGTCATTCATAGATTTCATTAAATCGCAATAATGCGATATGAAAATTCATGGTTTCGAGTTTCAGATATACTGCAATATAGAAAGCAAATTTAAAATGGTCCGAATCTACAACTAGATTAGTGGGGTTTTACGTATTACACAAAAATGGGACATGCTACACAATACGTATACATATTTCAATGTGTAACGATTGTTCATGTAGAAAGTAAGCTTCCGTTTTTCGTTCTGTATTTGTGCTAATGTTATCGCTTGACTTTCACCAATATCAGAAGACCAAAAAGTGTTTAAATATATCACTCTAAAAGATGATTTATCTTTATTATGTGGCTGTTACGTTGGTGGGAGGATGTGAAATTACGTTGTAAAGCAAAAGCAACTTCCATGTACTTGATGTTAAAAATCTGTAGAATTTAATGCGTAACAGTATTCATCATATATGTACTTTATGCTTTCTCCACGAGTGAAATCTCAAACGATCCATTGAAATAAGTTAACAACATCCAATGTTATGCATCATGTCTTGATAAATTTAGAAGTAGTCTCACTGCAAACGAGTTCGATATTCCACAAGTACTTTCCAACTTCTAGAAAGAAAAACAAGCTGGAAACCGCACGTTAATGAAATACCAATAAGTAACATTACCACTTCATCTCCTCTGGAACTTATATGGTCTGCCTTAGCTTTAGAAATTAGAAACCTCGTGAGTTGGATCAAAATGCAAGTTCATGAGATGACATACCATCATTATTGTCGATTTAAGCAATCTAGAATTGAAGAGACTAGAAATTGTCATGAACTGGTGGGACTGATGGTGCCAATATTAAACACACGTATATTAAGCTATATAGACTCAGATAAACTACGCACAAGTGCTATATGAACTCGGGGTTATTTTTTATGTACTCAATAACTTAATGAGGTAGATGAAATCGGAATAAATCACGTACCTAAACACTTTCATGTAATCCTGCTGAAATCACAAATCACAAGATGAAGGTATGCTAGAAACTAGCAGTTCTACGTTCTACATCACGTAGTATGTACCCTTTGGACGAGTTTACGAACTCTACGCTTCTGCCACGTGCTTTCCTGAGACACATTAAATACATTTTCAACCTGTAAATCTGATACCACATCCATCAAGGAGTTGAGAAGGGAGTTTTTAAAGAAACTTAAAATTTGCTTGCTTGTTCAGAACAGAATTTGTAAAATGAAACAAAAGAATCTGCATCTCTTCATTACTCACTTCCAGACTAGAACTTTTGGCGTCTGAAACCGTTTTGTAAGGAGTGCACACAACGCAGAGCTTCCAATGATGAAGATAATATGTAAAGAAAGCAAGTCAGTTAGTTGAAGCGATGATTTCTGAGCTCTTGGCGGAGACATATTATTTTCAACCTCTTCATAATAATCATCTCGAAAACAAAGGAGCTCTTCTTTGCTCTTGTCTTTTAAAATTCGAACAAGAGCAGCTACCGTTTTAGATAGATATAAGTAGTTATGCTCAAGTGCGCTCTCTACATCATGTAAAAGCATATTATTATGAAGCTTTTAAAAGCAATTTTGCTTTATTTGTCCTGCCTGCTTTCAGCAGACAGTTGGAAAACAAAACGCTCGCTTCACACTCCTCCTATGTCTACTCTGATTTCCATTGGGCTGATAATAAAGCCTGCTCCTTGTCAATCCATCACTCATTCACGCTTCAAGTACGATGTAAGAAAAGGCTGAGAAATGAGCGAAAACAATGGCAAGCAGTATGGACTCGCTCACATTTACATTTGTCAGTGTGTGCATTCTGTGCAGCAGTTTTGATGTGCGTTCTTCCTACATCAGAAACTTTTGGCATTGTTTCACGCTCAAGGCCCTGAAATAAATGAAAATTAATATCGTCCTTTGTTTTCACTTTGCATTATTATGTCTCATTCATTAGAAATCTTGAAGATTTCTGATAGCAAGTCTTCCAGCTTTCAAAATAACATCAAAAGTTAAAATTGGAATCACTGCTTTCCACGTTGAAACATGAATTGAAATATAATATTCTTTAAAAAATCTGCATCGGTATTTAGAAGTGAGAGGTAGGCTTCTGACATTTTTGCAGCTTCGTAGACCAACTAATAATTTTTTCTACGTTCTAGTTCTATGCAGGTATTGAGCAGTCTTTTAAAAGTGAAATTATATTATTGGGCAAAGGAAAAGTTTGTCACTGTCACAAACCCATCCCATTATCGTGGCATGTTAAACAAGTTTATATTTTTAACACCATTATGTGACCATATCTATAAAAATCAAACATCCGCATCATCGACACCAAGCCACCTGAGAGTTTGGATTTGCTTCAGTTATTCAGTCACATTGTCTATGCAATGACAAAATAGTCAGTCAAAAATTCGTTGTGAGTTTCCAACTTCATAGAAATCGCTTGGAACACCAACGTCAAAGATGTAATTAGAAACTATGCATCACTTTCACTCTTGCATAGCATCTATGACATTAGACTATAAATATTGGGAAAGCTGTACAATTATGCATCAATGTAGCCACCTTTTGATGTAAAACATATTCAACTTTCACCGGAGACAGTCAATCACCTGCAGTGAAATCCTTTATAGGAATCCCTTGACAATTCGTTCATCCATTTGGTCTATTACCATTAAATTTGATGGGAACATTCATTCTATGCTTGGGTAGTGCCGTAGCACACTTTTAAGTAAAAAATATTATGGTCCGTTAGAGATGTACTGGTGAGTGTATCAGCCCGTGACCAAATCTAGGGTAAATCTCGACGTCAAAAGGAATTGGTTCGGATGAGTTTGACTAACATCGTAACCTGCATATTGACATTCCAACTTGCATATTATTCTAACAACAACTGACTACTGTACGGAAACTATTTCATCCAGCCACAACCATTGTGTTAGCAATTATTTTAATGGGAAAAGTCTCAAAGAATCTCGACTGTAAAGATTGAATGATTTACATAGCAAATGGTTCACGTACCTGATACTTTGTCAACGTCTGGGATGTATTGGAATCAAATGTCCTCAAAAGGGTTACTCAAGGCACCTGCAACAGAAACAAAAATTATTAAAACTCATTTAATTCACTTTTACTCCAATATTTCAAAGCTTCTACTCATAGAGATTATACCATGAAGTATATTTTAGCACATTAAAGTTGACAAACGAGCTATGATCAAGACAGCTGGAGCTAAATATATTTTCCGTAATTTAAAGCATCATAAACAGAAATAACCACTTAGAAAATACAAGGTGAGCTTATGCATCCTAAAATGTAAGGCTGAGAGGAGAACATGAAATACATTTGTATGTATTTAGCAAGAAAGGGGGTTTGCTAATGCGTCCATTTAGTGCCCTTTCAGCAACTTTTGTTAATTGCTTCTCCCGAAATTCCCGTTTTGGAAACATTAAAATTAGTGCTTACATTTGCCCCACAGTTGATAAGAAGGGTATTAAAACTGTGAGCTAGGAGCTTGTAAGGATTTACGGTATTGCATCTTTAAAAACAAAATCTTTAATTTTGAACCGTAATATTATTTTTGGTGTAGGTAGAGAAGGTAAAATATAAGCCATCACATCAATGAGGTTACCATTTGGTTGGTAGCTGAAACAACCCAGCATTCCTTTCGTAGATTCTATAATGTGCGCTCCCTTGTTAGTTTTGTCATGCTGTAATATAATGCAAGCTATTAATATGCATATGAAGGTAACAGGAACTGCAGGCAGATTCTAATATATAGCTTAGAACGCATTATTTAAAAAAACTAATACTACTTTACTGGGAGATAACGAACGTGAAATATAATATCTAGAATTTTAACGGTGTCGAGTTTGTTTCCCCCTTCTTATTTTGAAAAATCTGTGGAATGCTGCAGTAGCACTTTTCTAATACTGTCTTCGTAATAACTCCTCGTTCTCATGCAGTCACGCTGCATCTCTAGTTAAGCTGGGGGAAAGGGAAGACAAAGTGAGTCGAGAAAATGCACGTTTCCTCTGGAAAATAGTTAAGGACTGAGAAAAATGAGTTAAGAAATGGGGATTTGAGCCCATGCTCCTTGTTCTCAACTGTAGATTAACAGAAATTTATAAAACAGATGAATGTGCAATGAAGCTCCTTCCTTGTTTCCAGTATTTGTGCATGTGTAATATTTACGGAGGCTTGTATCCTGAATGCAAACGTGCGTAAAGATGAATGAATGCATTTTATTATAATCAGTATTAAGTGCGGTTGAAGAAGGGGAAGGGTAAACTCTAGAATGCTAAACGTAAAAATATAAGCGGCTGAGTCGACGAGCTTTTGTGCTCCCAACAAAACTCTTTTTTTCTCCAGGCATTTTATCTGGGATACTGACAGCATGCACAACAAATACATAACATAAAAAGGTTTTCTCATATATCCTTCCTGACTTTCACTGCACTGCTTCCTCATTCAGCTAACAATGCAGCTGTTAAAAGTAGAATGCAAAATCATTCCCAGAACATGTTTCGCGTGAAGAATATGCGCTTTTATGTACGTTTATTTTACTGGGACACATGAAGTAGGAAGAACAGTTATTTACTTCATAAATAAAAAACTACCTAGGGAAACCTGGATGCAGTCAAGAAAGAAAACGGAAGACTACAAAGCAAATAAGAACGACGTTTGTACATTATCTAGACACAATGACAGTGAAATGGGGAGCACATAAAGGAAGTCAAGGAAATTGTTCTGAATAACTAGAACCTTTTCTTCCCTTCAAGTCGAAACATAAAGAACCAGAACATCATCATCTTTCGTATGTACTGTTCCTATCATCATCATTATTTTTAGCTGTTTGTAATCTCAAATTTTCTGGGAGCTCATGTAACATCATTTCTGAGTTTAAGAAACAAGATCATCGTTGTGGGTGAGAAAGCTGATGATTTTGAGACTACCTCAAAAAGATACACATCAAAGTACTTTCACCAACACACAAATGTATCCCATATAACAGACTTCTAATCTACTCCATCATATTATTCATTAAAGGTGTAATTAGAAACGAAACACAATCTAGCATCACACCGAGGTAGCTTCAGCTTAACTATTATAATAACCGCTCAATGATGAATCCGTTGTTTCAATATTTAGCAGATCTTTCACTAGCTCCAATAAAACAGGGAAAGTCACCTTCCATTCATTTCCAAGTATTTTTAGCCCCTTCACGTAAAATGCGCAATGTAAATAAGTAGGTATACAGTTGTTAATAACATTTATCACCTATTATACATCTGCTAAGAACCACTCACATGTTACTGTCTCGGTACTTCCTTTTTCATGTTACATTGCTTTTGGCATCATCATTAAACTTACGCTTCTTCAGTTTTGCTAGAGTTTCCTATGCATCCTGAGAACCCACCTATTCACAAAAACCAGGGCTCATTTCCCCTTTGTACCATTCAACACTTTCGTTTACCTCCTTCTTTCTTCATCATCACTGCTTTCTTTACTCTTGAGTACACACATGAATACTAACAGCCATATACACTAACCTACATGTGCATTTCGGAGAAGTGAAATTAAGTTCAAGTTACATATTATTATATACCATCATCATCATCCCGGAATGTTTTGTGCAAGGGAGCGAAGTGGTGGTGGTGGTGGTGGTGGTGGAGATGTAAACCTCCTGCCCAAAAAATGTACAACGAAAGGTTGGTAGCGTGGTATGGTGCTGGTGGGCAAGGGAATTAAAAAGGAAAGAGAGGAAATTGTAGGAAATGATGTTTTTGTTCAGAGTCTCACAGGACAAGTTATAACAGTAGGAGGGAAAGACAATTAAGGTCTAATATCAGGATCTACTAATGAGTCCTGTCATTTTCCCCAACTCTTCCATTCTCCTTTTACTGAAATCTACCACCATCATATCATCCAGCTACAATACAATACCACCACCACCACACAACTTTCGTTGCACAACACGCAATCACGAAAGTAGCCATGTAAAATGCAATCATGTGAGCGTCTTGGCTATATTTTTAACGGTGCAAGGAGCGAAATGACAAATAACTATTCCTCCAAAGATTTTATATTTCGTTCAGATTCTCATTTTGTTGTGTAAATCTTCAACTGCTGCTGTTGAGCACAATAAACCCCTTGAACGAGGATGGAAAAAGGGATTTTAGATTACGTCTTCTTAGAATAAAACAATATACCGTTGTGAAATTAACGTTTGTAGTTATTACTACTAGTTATCTTTTCAAAGGGTAACATTGAAACTTTGGTATCAACCAAATATTTACTTAGCGAAATGAACATAGTCGAATCTCTCATCCTTGTTTAGACATGCTATATAGAAGCTTGTTCATGGTGAAACTGAGATGCTCAAACAACTTATAGATATATAAAGTGTACTTCAAAACAAAAACATGAAACGATCATGTGGATTTTGTTCGAGCTACATTTAATGCAAATTCATTTGAAATCCAACACTCTCTATCCTATTTGTGGAGGGGTTTCCAATGCACATAAGTTTTTACATATCGTCGTGACTTTCTTCCTTTGCTCTCTCTCTCTCTGAAAATCGAAAATCACGAATGAGCTGCTGGTTGCTCTCTCTGTGAATTCTGTCTAATATGAACTTCCAGTTACAATAACGCCGTTTGTGTTTGTGCGAGAAAACATTTCTGGGGAAGCAATTACGACAAATGAATGAGAGTTGGTGGAGGAAA
>JAQGAP010004620.1:0-10166 GCA_034697805.1 Orchesella bifasciata
AGAAATGTTGAATGTACTAGAAAACCCGTCCACTCCACTTCCGTGTTTACAAACATTAGCCTTGGCACGAATGAAGTGGATAATTCGTGGCCCCTTGAAAGCAGAGATCAATGTCAAGGTTCCTCCCATCTGGGTCGTTTGAAAAACATGACATACACTGTATCGTATACTAATCGTAAACTAAATGTGATGCAGGTTTTAAGACCATCAATAAAAAGCTAGTGGGTTCGCAGTTTGCAGCCTTGTTAACTTATTAATTTCATGGCATGTTTTTATTTTCAAAGTTTTTCTTCTAATCTAGAATTACAATGTACAGCTTATTCATTGACCATCTCAAATGACATTATTCCAGATAAGAAACATGGCCCGCTAGCGGAATTAATCCATGCATTCCCTGAGGCAGGACAATAGTACTACTATGTAATTCAGACATTGGGCCGAAATTCCAAGTCTTCTAATAATACAATGACATTGGATACGATACTTGGGAACTTTTTGGATCTATGCTCCAGACGTCCTGCAATTGAAAAATGTCGATATTATCGCATTATGTATACGCACTCACTTACATATAGCAGAGATTCTAATTGAAGATAGTTTTAAAGCCATGTCATATACTTGCCCTATCTGGTACTTGTGTTTTGGGTGCACTGAAGAAAAAGCATCTTCCTCTTCTTATGTGAGCGTGCTGAAATATAAGACACCATATTAGGGAATTTGATGCGAGTTTTCACATTGCCCCATGCTATTTAAAGAATTAAGATGACTCTGGCTTACATTAACATGATTTAAAATGTTTCCATTTTTGTTGGAAGTTCCAGTTTTTCCCAAGATCTCACAAGTAAATGATGGTCGGATGTCCCCCAAAACCTGTAAATTTAAATAGGAAGGACAAATTTTCAACTAAACAGCAACATATTTTAATTTCAATACCCACCCTCAGATCTGTAATATGCAGAATTCTTACTGATGCCGATACTTACATGCTCATGAGCTAATATGCTGAATACCAAAAGCACGATGAGTAACCGGGAGTGGCAGTTTTGACATTTGTATGACATTTTGACCTTGATATTCAAATTTCAAATATGAAACGAATGTAATAAGTATTATTTTAATACGCGTATCTGATCTTGGTGAAATTGTAAGTGATACGTACCCTGATTATGGTTGCTTAATATATGTGTGGTTATATAGAAATGAGACCTCATTTTAAAGGATTTTCTTCAATTTTTACAATGAGAAAGTGTTTCTTTTTAAACATGCAAATCCCTTCCAGGTATTTTTCCATTTTTTCTTGTAAAAATCTGGTTTTATTCAGTATATGTACATAAAATCTTCATACACAAGAACACATGTCGGTAGAAAAATGTAAAAGAATCAGTCGATGCATTTCCGTAGTATTAGCCTTGACCATAGGGAGGATTAGCGTTGGTTCTCAAATAATAGAGAGCTCGTGCCCTAGAAAACGCAAATCAATGTCAAGGTTTATTTTGCTGAAACTTAGTTTCCCTTTTTTCATTCATCTTAAGACTCCCTTTCAGTTTCTTCAAGAAAGTTTAAATTTTGACAATGCACTTACGATGAAGGTGTGCCCCAACCCATATACTCCTGATCCAAGCAAAGGCATCTTCCACTTGAATACTCATCCCAATTGTTACACTTGCATGCGGAAAACGCTCTTGTATTTGTGATGGACTCGACAAAATAGTCGTTTGCCCTTCCGTGACTGCATGCGCCTTTAAGTATAAAAGATAAAATTCAATATATATTATGCATATGTTTGTGACAGCAACAAAGGTGAAGCAAAAAATTACTGACATACCAAAGGGATCAAGACCACAACCAGCCTGATTTTTTCCGGAGTTTGGCTGTATGGAAAATAACATACAATTGTTTATTCTTTCATAATTATGTAGGGTTTTGTTTGGAAACTGTTTCTTACATAGAAATCAACGTGGCCACGAGGTTCCGTGAAAGCTATTATTATCATTAGTATCATCAGTATCATCAGTATCATTTATTAATGCCAATAGGGAAAAACATATCTTAAGCAGTAACGTTACCTAGCCCTCCATCCAACAAAGTTCCCATTGCTGTATGAAGTACAACTACATGTGTAGCATCCGATGGATCGATTCTTTTATCGTCCCCACGCTCGCCAAAGAGTGGTAGGGCAGGGTCGAGTGCTACCATTGAATATTTAACAGTTAGCAATTTTTACATTTAGAGTAATGCGTAAGCAACTTAAATTTAAATAACTGCAACTTTCTTCAAACTTACCTGAAATTCTACCCATTTTTCCACCAGTAAGCCCTCTTCCAGCAAAGTTTGCAACATGACTTCCGAGAGAATGACCAATAAAATGGATCAAGTTCACGGAAGTGAGACCTCTTTGAATTAAAAAGTTCAATAATCTCGCCGTGTATAATCCAACTGGTTCCACATTGTTGGCAGCAGTTTCATACCAAGGCGCACCCGCTAGCTTTCCCCAATTGATGAATACGACATTGGTTGGCCCAGGTAGCCCTGAGATTGCTGTAAAAACGCCATATACCCCACACATTAATTTATGAGTTCAGACTTGCAAAATTTTGCTTATCAATATTTTATCGTTTCCATTCTCACCCCTGCGATAAGGATCCCCAAAGCCAGTATGATCGCTGCTGAAACCGTGAGAAATCACCACGAGAGGGGCTCCACTCACAAAGTTTCCTAAACCGTCAGAGCTGTCTGGTCGTATAAGGACTCCAGGTGTCTGTCCACTAATTAAATAAATTGCAAGATTAAGCAATGTAATTTTAATCTAACATTTGCTCCAAATGAGCTTGATCTTACTTTTTGTACAACCAAAATTCCACATCGTCTTCAATAGCTTTAGTACTAGCAACTGCAGGTCCTCCCTTTAAAAAGGCTGGAACGAGTTCCCCCTTGTCATTTGGAAACCAAAAGATATTGTTGCCTGATGGCGATGTAAAATTTGGTGTCGCAGCAGGGTACGCAAACGCGCCACTGAAAAGTAGGAAGAGACAAACGAAATATTGCATAGTTGCCATTATGTGCAGCTTACAGAGATCCCTCTTTTAAGACTCCTCAATTATGACAATTTCTGTAGTGGAAACCCTAGACTCGACTGACACTTTTGCGAGTCAATTTTCTGTATTTAAATCAAATGTGGAAACTTCGTCGGTGATGGCAAATTATGTTTTAATATAAAAACAGCTACGTATCGAGAGACGGGAAATCAATCAAACCTCGAACATATCTGACATTGATATTGAGAGGTCTTATCAAGTGATATGCCACAGGTGCATAATTGACATTTCATTTTCGCATCATCAACCTGTCATTTTCCATGAGTTTCATGTTATATGCCCAAGTAATAGGGATTTTGCTATAGATAAGATATGTTTCGGCATGTTAAATTTAGAATGACTTGAACTTTACCTATCATGCTTGTTTTGCAGCATTTAAATGATTTACATACCACTACGCCTTACATGAATCGCATCCACATTTTATTTGATGATGCACAATGTGCCCAATTGAACCAAGTGCCAATAATTATACAAGTCAACATTTAACATGCTACACAAGCTGTTAGGTAATTCCAGCAGCTTCCGTCTCATTTCAACAGATAAAATTTTTGCACACACAACGTTATAAAGCGTGGCAGATCTCGGTTTCGCGTTTTAAAAATTTCAAGTGCTAATTTAGTGCAAGGCCTGCAGTAATTTATTTAAAACATCAGAATATTCTTTCAATTGCTCTCTTCAACTTTCGCATTTCATACATGACAATTCACCATCAGATATGTAAAAAAAATGATGTATGTAACTAATAATTGGTAAGCGTTTATGTAGAATTTCTTGATGATTCTACAAACTATCCTCCAGTTTAACTATCGAACGTTGTAAATTTTTTGAACATATAACATAATCTAAAGCCGTAATGCTTAGCGTGTAACTAGTCCATACGATGAATTGTAGTGAATCGCTAGCAATTGTTTTGTGTTGATGTATTCAGTGATGGCAAGCACGAAGGACGCTATATTCATTACTAATTACTGTCATATATAACCAGGAGTGTATGTGTTCTAAAATGTTCCAATAATAATAATAGGGCGAGTTTTTGATTTGTGATGATTCGTAATGTTATAATTTCTCAGCTAATTTTATTTTATTTCATTTTGAAAACAACAGATCTTTATATATACAACAACATTTCACCATGTATTTTTACAACTTCAATTTTTTTCTAAATTAAGATCCTTGGCCATAAGGAGCGTTGGCATTAGTCCTCAGATAGTAAATACCTCGAGTTCTGTAAAAACACAGATACATGCATATAAATAAAAGTTAATGTAGTGGTATTAAATGGTAAAGATATTAAACCTTACGTTCTTGGAGTGTCCCATCCCATTGGAGCCTGATCTAAGCATGTACATCTGCCAGCATCGTAATCTTCCCAGCTATCACATTTGCATGCTGGAAAGGCTGATGGTCTTCCAATGGATTCCCCTAAATACGCATAGGATCTGCTGTGACTGCAAGCACCTGAAATTAAATGGAGAAATTAGCTTTTTAGTCTAGTCGCACTTTGCCCCCAAATATGAGATGAAAAGTATAGTCTGGTACATACCAAAGTCAAAATTGGGGCAACCTGGTTGATCTTTTCCGGAGTTGGGCTATAAAATTGACAATTATGTTGTCTAATTAATTTCAAGAACTGATATTAAAATCATCATATCGCAGTATTAGAAAATGCGCTTACATAAAAGTCAACATGTCCTCTTGCCTCTGTGAACGCCAAGCCTCCATCCAAAAGTGTTCCCATCGATGTATGCATAACGTTGACATATTGCGCGTCTTCAGGGTCAATTCGCTCAGTATCAGGCTTCACTCCAAAAAGTGGTAGGGCTTGAAAGTAAAAAGTATTAAAAAATTGATATAAAATGAATACATTTATGAACACAATCTTTTTTATGTATAAGTACAAGTCAAAGACTTACCAGGATCTAGAGCAAAAATTCCTCTAATTTTACCTCCAACAGTATTAAGACCAACATAATTTGCAACATGACTTCCTAATGAGTGGCCAACAAAGAAGGTATTATCGAGTGTAGCAACTCCTTGCGCAACCAAAAAATTAATCAACTTTGCAGTGTATTCTCCAACAGGCTTTACGTTGTTAGCTGCTGTCTCGTACCATGGAGCCGCTGCCAGTTTTGACCAGTTGACAAAAACTAAATTGACTGGCTCTCCTCTAGTTTCGAACCCTGTGTACCCCAAATTTTACTATAGAACTCTAATTTCATGTAACTTATTCAAGGTATATAAATTTGTCTAGTAC
Organism: Orchesella bifasciata; assembly: GCA_034697805.1. NCBI lineage: Eukaryota > Metazoa > Arthropoda > Collembola > Entomobryomorpha > Orchesellidae > Orchesella > Orchesella bifasciata. The sequence continues at coordinate 5,353 of JAQGAP010004620.1, forward strand.
CATTTCTATGATTGTTTCCAAAGCCTCCTACGTGATCACTACCGAATCCATGGGCTAGTACGACCAGTGGGGCACCTCGGACAAAGGCTGCAGTGCATCCTTGACAATCAGGTTCCACGAGCCGGCCATCTTTCTCTCCGCTATATGAATAATTTGAATGATCAGTATTCTGTGAAGGGTTAGTAGATTAAAATACAGATCCGAAAACTGTCGTTGCTTACGCTAAGTAGTGCCAGAACTCGACATCGTCTTCAACAGCTTGAGTGCTTGCGGGTCCTCCTTTTAAAAATGCTGGGACTACAGTACCCTTATCAGTAGGGTACCAAAACAGTTCTCGTTCCCTGAAAGGTACGGAACTGACGACGCCAAACCCGACTGCTACGCAGCAGATTATAAAAAGTTGAGATTTCATTATGACTGCTATATGAACCTGAGTGTATATAGTAAATCACTGCAATGCAACACGGAGCACGATCTAATCACGACAGTTTGCTAAATTACGATCCTCTTTTTATATAAATGAATTCCAATCACATTTCTCAATACTCATTACATGATAAGAAATCTTGTCAATCAGTTTATGCTGGCATTTGCGCATGTTGAAATGAAAATTACCCGACATCAAACGGCATGGAACAAGTGAACAACAAGCAAAGTCAATTCCGCAGCACTCGAAAAAAAAATGTAATTTTGGGTATTTTAAGAGACATGTTTTCCTCCTGAAAACGGAAATTCCTACGCTTCAATCAATCAATCTGAAGTCAATAAACCTGTTGAAATCAAAATTGCATGTTGTAAAGTGACAACCAAAATATGATTTAAGTTCCTCGTTGAAATGCCACTGTATAACTATCTGTATGCAATCAAGTTAAGCATTATCAAAATTCTATTACTATGAAATATTATTCTAAATTCTTTCTTATATTAAATCTCATCCCATAGTATGCAATTATGCAATGTTCACAAAATTTCCGTCATACTCAAACGCATTCTTACTACCTTAATCACAGTCCGTAACTTTATTAAATGAGAACGTAATTCTCTGGTTCACATTACATTGCAACTTTAAATGAAACTGCTTATTAAATTAACAAACGTATAAATTAATTTTAAACAATTGAGTAGCCACTATAAATTATTAGCTTACTGTCATTACAAATTACAATATTGTGAAGACTGCCTACTGAAAGTTTTAAACAAACAGCAACAGCACCATAATTATTCTTGCTGCCTCTTAGAGTGAGTGGAATGAGATCGGTAACAAGTAAGGATTGACCCGCAACTTGTACTGCATTACCCTTCATTTATCAATCCACAAGCAATGCGTTGTACTTCAGAGTAAGTTTGAAGAAGTACATGTTTTTCAAAATTGATTCAATGTTTTTTAGCTGCTTTGAAAAAGCACCGACTCATTTTTGCACATTCCACCAAGTCTTCTAACTCATTTGGAATAATAATAATAATAATAATTAAGTTTACCAAATAAGTTGTAGGTAATAAACTCACGGCGGTGCTTGTCCATTCATTTACACATTATTATAGTAATGTATGGATAAATTCTAATTTAGAATGGTTATAATCAAAACCAAATAATAATAAATAATTATGTCAATAACAGGCCAATGACTGATTGATTGATTTTTTATATAGTACATTTCTATCAATAATTTACTTACCTCTCTCTGAGAATACAAAATCGAAGTTGTCAACCTACATTGTGTTAGTATGATCACTGCCGTACCTTAATTAATTGGTAAGCCGTATCGGGATCTTGACATATTGAACATTGGAAGTGGAAGCAATATCAATATACAAACTAGGTAGGTGGGATCGGGACACAAGGTGAAGCTGAATTACAACTCCAATTTAACCAGACTGATAGCACCGGATCTATGTAATGGATCTTATAGCTAAAATTGTACTTAAGTGTTATGTATACATTGTAAGGGCTTAATCAAATCATCGTCATCATCTGCCCAACTCAGATCTAGTCTCACAACCATAACTAAACTAGATTTTCACTGGTGATTATGTACTCTACAACGACATCAACTCTACTTTTGCGTTCCTTTCTCCAAGTTACGTCCACAAAAAAATTGACGTATGACACAAAATCTATTAACAAATAATAATAAACTTACCTAAAACTACAATAATACAAAACAATTTACGTAACCGGGCTGCTAACTCTAATCTTACTCAAGACACACCTTTTAAGAGTCATTACTTAAGCTAGATTTGTTCTTCTTCATCTTTACGTCAATTATTCTATCACATATCAGTACCAATAATCTTAACCGTAAATATTACAATCCATAATCAATCAATATCAAATCCTTAGTAAAGTACAATTGTAATTAGTTAGGCAAGTTAATTAAGTCTTAGCATTGTAGTAATTGTACCTTAGAAATTGTGGGCAACTAGCATTCTGTCCAATACATTACAGTTGATTACATACAACGCTCATTACCAGGACCAAACCGTACACATCATTTTTCCATTGACCATTACGGTCCACGAAGTCAAAGTTGGTTGCGTTCCAGTTTATAATCTTCATCATTCCCTTTGTTGCTGCCAGACAGAGCATTGCGCTCTTGAAGTTGGCGAAGTAGCTCTGAAGTGCACAAACTCACAGCTTGTGCTAACTCTTCTGCTCCCCATGGTTTTCCTAACGGGGGCACGTGAATAAACGCTGTCCTGTCTTTATCGACACTGAGACTCTGATAATAAGTAAAGTCGCATAAGTATCTGGAAGAAATCAAAAGGAACATTGTTTAATCTTTGTTCAGAACGATATAAACTGCTTGGAATTTTATTGGTTAATACCTTCCAGGATCATAGGAGAGCTCGGCTCGAATTCCACAATCACGTGAATTCACGTTGCATACAACATCCCTCATATTAAATCCCGATTCGATAACATCGCACCCATCAACGACGCACACATTTCCTGCTGGAATGCAATCTGTGACATCTGGAGAGCTATAACCACAATTGTGCGCATTTTGTTCGATAGTTATTGCCTTTGCGATTCCAGATACACCAACGTGTATCACCAACTGCAAATTTTAGAACAAAACATATAGCTATAGTCAGTTCGAATTCAAAACTTTATTTTCATTATATTTAGTCTACTTACATCCGGCTGATGTTTGGCCCACAACTTAGGCACCACGTCCGCAACCAGATTATAAACAACTGGTAAATGATAAGCAATAATCCTTATGGGCGTATTCGGGTCAACATTTTGAGGCAACGCAATCCCACGTTCTGGAATGCGAGATACTGCCTCCCAGCTTGCGTTCACTACGTGATCACGAAAAGGTCCGAACCCTGTGAACATGACTGTAACAGCAGCTTCATTTTCCTGAGTCTCGTTCCCGTTGAAAACATTTTCAATGCAATGTACACGGTCACCTGTCAATGATAAGGCCACAAAACGCTAATTAAATCATCAGCACTATATGAGCTTGAACATGACTAAAACTTACCGTCAACTTTCATAATGATCCAAAATTCTCCTGATTAATAAGCCACAACTTTTTGGTAATATCACGTATTGTTCTGGTTTAATTATATTTTGGGGTCACCAACCTCAACACCGTCCTATGTAGTTCATACAAAAGAAAACCCAAATTAATCGCAATCCCCATCTTCATCATTACATCTTGACCCTGATAACCCACCCTTTTCATTACCTTTTCTCAAAGCGTACTCCTGCTTTCTCCAAAGAAAATCAGTCCAACCTTGACGTATAAAACCATTACCCGAATATCTTTGGAAGACACAAAATTTACCTCTCCTCCATCAAGTGCTTTTACCCAACTCAATTTAAAAGCATTTGGTATTGGTTATAATGGCAGGAAATTTTCATAGCACTCAATCTCCTTTTTGTAAAACATTAAATCATTCCCAAATCCACTAGACCAATCATCTCAGTTGAAATAATTATTTTTGCACATATCACCATCAATTTTTTTTCTCAAATCCACCACAACCAAAAGCCTTTCTTTTCCTAGTTATCACCACTTATCTCCTCTTGTCACACAGCTCTTGCTCCTGATGATGATGGATTTGGGAACCAACTCTCAAGACGACGACGAAGAGGATGATGATGATGCTAATAGAATTATTCTGTTTCTTTCTCGCAAGTGCTGTTGCTGGTTGGTGCTTAAGAAAAAACAAACACGGACTTTTTTTTACGAAGCAGATTTGACTACACAACAACACAACAGAAAGTGTATAGACAAAAGGGAGCATAACATATATAAGTTTCAACAAAACATCATCATTCCGATGTGGCTTGCTGCTATGTGCGAAATGTACCCATACCATACCACCAACAACGATATTTTATGTGGATAGCATATGAACTCATTTTTTTCCCTTCCTGATGTTATTGAGCCTCAGTTTCTCCGTTGACTGATCATCTGTTCCCATCCCCAGGATGAAAACAAATACACTTGCGCATGTTGCAAGAAAAGATATTATAAGTACATTTACAGCTCTTTAGGTACATTTGGAGAGATTGTATATAGGATTTGTTGTACAGTCAAAGTCAATCCTCTCTTTTTTAGCTCAGTCCACTCTGTTTATAAATATTCTCAATAAAAGTGCCAAGTTGAGTATCCCGTATGCATAACCAGAATATTATGTGTACACTATGTATGTTTTTATTGGAGTCATCACATAACACTTGATATTGGTACTTGGTTGTGTTGAAGGAAAGTGTTTCGCACTTAAGCATACAAGGGTTTTGCATGGGTTTTTGGTCTAAACCACCTGAATATAAAGTGTGTCTTTGCTGTACTTTG
>JAQGAP010004621.1:0-10165 GCA_034697805.1 Orchesella bifasciata
GAATGTACTTTTGCAACAAGTACAAGCAAGAAGGTAGATTGCAATTTGCATGTTTAATTTCTTTGCTTGTGATTTAACTCAATCAACCGGAGAATACACTTTTGTGTCACTTTATGATTTGGGTTTCCAATGGGAAATGCACAAAAGTGCTTCATTATATTTTTGCGTTACCGTGGGAGAAACCCTTTTGGTACGTCACAAAATTATTCATTCCTGCGGGAATGTACCAAAAGGGCAACTGCATGAAAATTCGTTCACATGGCAAAAGCACTTTTGTGCTGAATGAATATATTCCATTGTTGTGGAAAATACACTTTTGGTACACGTATATTTGTTTGCATTCAGCCGGGACTGCACTTTTGTGCACTACTTCCAGATATTACGTTTGTATGAAGTTATATGTACTTTTAAAGCTTTGTAAAGTAGTTTATTGTATAAATCATGGCTTCACAACAAAACTTTGATGAAAATGAATCCGCTATGGATTTGTCGCCATCGGCTGATGAAGAGATTCGCGATGACGGTTCCGTGCTGGGCTCCATTTTGGAATCTAGCAGTGATGATGAGTCTATCAATGGAGATCCAGTTAATAGTGAAATGCCTGATGAGTCTCTATTGTCCGTGGGCACACCACCTACAGCGCGAAAGATTTGGAACTGGATTGAAGGAGGAAATGAAGAAATACGAGCTCTATTCGATGAAACAGGAAGCGGCTTAACCCGCGATATACCTGCCGACTACAAAGAACTCGACTTTTGGAAACTAACATTCCCTGAAGATGTACTACGCAAAATCGTCTATGAAAGTAACGAGTATGCAATTAACGTCATGGAAAATCAGCCCAGCTTATCCCGACGACAGGAAAAGTTCCAAGTGCTCACCTATGAGGAGCTACTTAGATACCTCGCCATACGGATAAATATGGGGATTGATCAAAAACCTGAGCAAAAAATGTACTGGTCCACTGACCCACTTGTCGGATCCATCGCAATACGCCAAATCATGGGCTCAGATCGCTTCTTCGAAATACAGCGATACTTACACTTGTCAGACATTGAGTCTCCTGATGATGACGACAAGCTGTTCAAAGTTAGAAGAATATGGAATATGATCATGACAAACTTTCAGCAATTGCTAGTTCCCTTCGAAAACCTTTCAGTGGATGAAAGTCTTATCAAGTTCAGAGGAAGATTCCGCATCATACAGTTCATCCCTACGAAAAGGAACAGGTTTGGCGTCAAGACATTCTCAGTTGTTGACGAGAAAACTGGATTTATACTAAACTGTGTGATTTATGAGGGCAAATCAACGTCCGAGGGGCATCAAATGGTCACTTCAATCAATAAAAAGCAATTCGGACATGGAGGTGGAGTAGTTCTCCATTTGTGCAATCCCTACCTCGGTTCAAATCGTACTATCTATGCAGACAATTACTTCAATTCTCCAAATCTTGCTAAAAAGCTGCTGGAGGAGAAAACCTACCTATGTGGAACGCTGAGATCAGGGCGACTTAATGCACCGAAGCCACCCAGACGTATGAAGCCGGGAGAACTGCAGGTTTTACATGAAGAACAAGACAAGGAAATCATGGTCGAATTTTGGCGAGACAAGAGGGTTGTGAAAATGATTTCGACAGGGTTCACACATGAAATGGTGGAGACGCGCAATGCTCGTGGCACTATGAAGCAGAAATTAAGGACCATCAATTATTATAACCACAACGCGCGTGGTATCGACAAAGGAGACCAGCTCATGCATATGTATGATACGGGACGGAAAACACTAAAATGGTATCCTTTTATTTGTATTGACAAATTTATGATACAATGTATTTTCGTAATACAAGCAACAACATTTACGTTTATTCAGGTCTACAAAGATGTTCTTCCGCTTGCTCGATCTAACGATTTACAACGCATTTATTATGATGAAAAGTGCCCAAGGACCTAAGCCATTTTTGACGTTCAGGCTCAATCTTATTCGTCAAATAATTGAACTGACTGGCGGATTGAAACAGAAGTTACCGCATCCCTCTGCGTCAACTATAATGCATGGAGCTGATGGACCGGAGAGATTGACTGCTCGCCATTTCCCTGGGAAAGGGGCCAAGAGGGCTTGTCACGTTTGCAGCAAACGACGGACTGTTTATACTTGCAGTAACTGTGGAGTGGCACTGTGCGTCGTGCCATGTTTTGAAAAGTACCACACCAGTTTAAAATTCAAATAGTTACGTTACTTGCGAATCACTATCTTTTTGAGTTTATATTTGAATGTTATACTATTGTTATTGCATAATATTACGTGTTAGAAAAGTTATGATAGATAGGAATAAAATCTAATTGTTCTTCCCAGCGGAGCTAATTGTTATATATACATATACGCCCAGTAGAAGATCATATTATGTATATTTGTAACCATGCATAGCAACTAAGGCATAATTCGGATATCCATAGGATCTTAGGTACAGTCAGAATGCTTTACCAATGGAAACCATATTGCACCCTTTTGATAACCCATGTGAACTGAATTTTTAGCTAACCTCCCCTCCGGTTGATTGGGTTAATGGACACTACATATGCAGCATTTGTAGGCCTTAATTTGATGATTGACGGTGGCAAGTAAGAAAGTAACCTAAAACGAGAAGCATGTTGATTACATGCGTGGATTTTAATGGTTTGATTTGATATCTCAAATTATCCCAACTAAAAATGCTTTAAATGCAAAATGTTTTATGTAATGGTACACGTTTTTGCTTCCATCGTTTAAACATTAAACAGTATGATCATGATGTTAATTTCCTGGCAGAATAATAACATGATTTACATCTCGTTGGTAAAACTGAGTTTTTTTTAGAAATGCGCTATAATTATATTTTTTCCATGAAAGATTAAAACTGAATGCTAAACTGGGACACACATTTCTGCAGCAGTTCACTGTACTTCATTCCGTCAGATTCGCACTGATTTCTTGGTATAGAAACAGCAACGCCGGCAGCAATCGCAAATCGAGGTCCGCAATTAGACTTTCCTTCATTATCTTCGGCGTAAATAATTTCGCCAACTGGACACTTTCTCTTTTCACAGTGAGCAAAATCTATCGTACCATTCACCACTTTTACCAACCATTCGTCCTCTCTGCAGGGTCCCTGAAAACCATTTAAGTATTGTTATTTCAAATTTATATATTCTTTGCACCTTAATCCTTGTAAAGTCCACCGTTCTTATAAACGTACCTGTTCATATATTGCATAACATTTTCCATGCGCGGGCATGAAAACAAACTCCATATTAACACCCATGCAGAACTGGTCCTGCTCTTTATTCTTCTTCGCATTTTCTCCCTCGAAACAGTTGCAGTTACAAAAGCCCCATGATGGAGAATCTGACTTCACAAATAAACTCTGATCTGATTCACATGGACCTGGCTGTCCAGCCAAATAACATTTTAGAGGTGAGCCGTAGTAAACCCATGGATAACCTTGGTCTGACTTTGGACATCCTGGAGCACTTACTATTTTCCCTGAAGTTGTGCTTGAGCCACTTTCATTGTATCGAAAATCAACCCCCGCTCCATCAAACACATAGTTAAAATCTGTGATAACGCGCTCAGTCGCCAATATCGATTCTGATACTACTGACTTTGCCTCAGCAAAACTTTGAGCTATTATAATTATGAAGGTAGCGATAAAGCTACCCGTACTACGAAGTCCAGGTGCCATCTTGGAGGTTTAAATGATTATGAAGTAGGAATCAAGTTGTGTTTCCTTGTGCAATTATTTTTGTAGTTTGGTTATATTGAATCTTGAAGATACGTGATGAACGTAACAGTAATATGCAAGAGAATGATATTTATGAATATGTATGAGTTACATTTTGCATACGTCATTGGCATCTGTGGATGTTAGAAAAAATCTAAAATGTTGTAGTGTTGAATATTTACAAGTTGTGAAGATGACCAGCATGTAGTCGGATATTATTATTAGCATTATTTGTTGAGTTTATTAAAAACAAGCAACTTTCTTGTCTCAGTCATTGCCAATACGTTGTTGAGTATTCCAAGGAATGCACAACTATAGTGGATCAAATGTCCTTCATTTATTCGGGTAAACAGTATGGACAAACTTCGTTGTTGACTCAATGTGAAAATGATCACTGACCGCAGGAAAATGTAGTGTGGTAATGTAATTATAAGTACAAATATGCCACATCTTCAATACACTTGAACATGAAGAGAACCTTAATTGCACTTCGTTGTTACTGGGCATGAATGAATAAATTTAATCGTGTTGCAGGTGGAAGCTGTAACGGGCAGATCATAATGTGAATATTATATTTATAGGCCTAGGATGATTGACGGTGGCATTGGAGATCAGTAGTATAGTAAGTAAGAAAGTAACGTAAAACGAGGAGCATGTTGATTACATGAGTGGATTTGAATGGGTTGATTTGATACCTTAAATTATACCACCTAAAAAAGCTTTAAATGCTAAATGTTTACACGTACACACGGTTTTGCTTTCAACGTTTAAACAGTATGATCATGATGTAAATTTCCTGGCAGAATAATAACATGATTTACATCTCGTTGGTAAAACTGAGTTTTTTTAAGAAATGCGCTATAATTATATTTTTTCCGTGAAAGATTAAAACTGGCAGCTAAACTGGGCCACACATTTCTGAAGCAGGTCACTATACTTCATCCCGTTAGATTCACAATGATTTTTCGGTATAGAAAAAGCACCAAATTCATAAATCACATTTCGAGGCTCACAATTAGACTTATTTTCTACATTTGGAACTTCACCAACCGGACACTTTCTCTTCTCACATTGAGCGACTTCGTTCGTACCATTCAATACTTTTACCAACCATTCGTCCATCTGGCAAGGCTCCTGAAAACCACAAATATTATAATTTAAAGTACTGAAATAGTAGTCACTTATTCCCTTTAAAGTTAACTCATAAACGTACCTGTTCATGCAATGCATAACATTTTCCATGTGCGGGCATGAACACAAACTCCATATTACGACCTATGCAAAACTGGTCCTGCTCTTTATTCCTTTTTCCTTTTTCTCCCTCAAAACAGTTGCAAGTACAGACTCCCCATGATGGAGAATCCGACTTTACAAATAAACTTTGATCTGATTCACATGGACCTAGCTGTCCAGCCAAATAACATTTTCGAGATGAGCCGTAGTATACCCATGGATAACCTTGATCTGACTTTGGACAACCTGGAGCACTTACTATTTTCCCTGATGTTCCTGCGCCACTTTCATTGTATCGAAAATCAACCTCAGCCCCATCAAACACATAGTTAAAATCTGTGATAACTCGTTCAGTTACCAATATCGGTTCTGATACTACTGCCTTTGCCTCAGCAAAACTTTGAACTGTTAGAATTAAGAAGGTGGCAATAAATGTACCCGTATTATAAGGGGAAAGTGCCATCTTGGAGGTTTAAATGATTATGGTATGAAGTAGGACTCAAGTTGCAACATTTTTTGTAGTTTGGTTATATTGAATCTTCCAATAATAAAAAGATGTCTGTTGAGCGGAACAATAACATGTAAAAACTGTTTTTCATGAATATGTAGGAGTACGATTCTATGCACGTCATACATAAGCATAAAATTAAAAGTTGAATGCTAGAAAAACGAAAAAGTTGTATTGTTGAATATCTACAAGTTATAAAGAGGAGCAGCATGTATTCAGATCTTACTGTTAGTATAATGTGAGTATATTACATACTATAAGTATAAGTAATTTTCTTGTCTCAGACATCGCCAATACGGTGTTGAGTACACGAGTATAATAATGGATAAAGTGTCCTTCATTTATTCGGGTAAACAATAACAAGAAAGGATGAAAGAATATACCATAAATCCCTAAATAACTCATCATTCTGAAACAGAATAAACTCTGAAGCAGAGCTAAAAAAAATTAAGAACAGTATAAAGATGCAATTCACGTGATCACAATATCTATTATTTTTGAAGCTCAAAACTCTATACTAAATCGCTTAACACATTTCTTGAGAAGTGCACTATATCCCATTCCTTCAGATTTGCACTTATTCCTTGGTATAGAGATGGGTGAGGCATAAACTGAAAATCTTCCAAAACAGCTAGTCTTTCCATCTTTGTCTTCTCCGACGGGGGCTTGTCCCCGTGGACATTTCCTCGTTTCACACTTTGCAAATGCATTCGTACCGTTTTCTGCTACTTTTACTAGCCATTCATTCTCAGCACAGGGTCCCTGTTTCATGGTTAATCCAATCAAACATGAATCAATTTTAACTGTGATTTAGAATGAAGTATAAATGAGCCTTAGCTAACCTGTTCAAATATTGGGAAGCATTTTTCCAATGCCGGCATGTACACAAACTCTTGAAACAGAGCCGTGCAAAAACGGTCTTGATCCTTACTTGCTTTCCTAATACCTTCAAAGCAGTCACAATTACAAAAGCCAAAGGTGTACCCATCTTAACAAACAAACTTTGATCTGCTTCACACGGACCCCTCTGTCCAGCTAGGTAACATTTAGGTGGTGAGCCAAAGAAAATCCATGGGTAGCCTTCATCAGATTTGGGACAACCAGGAACACTTATTAATCCAACTGGAGATGATAAGTCGGGTCTAGTGTCACTTTCATTGTAGCTGTAGTCGATGGGTACTCCATTCATCACATCCCTTAAATTTGTGATGATACGTTCACTTGTCCCTTGGGATTCTGTTGTTGAATCGACCTCAGCAAATGTTTTTATCGTTGAAATTATTACAATTAAAAGTATGTTAACAGTAGCGTTTGAGATCATGGTGGTAGTTTAATCTCAGTTGCATAATACTGAATGCTTGTATTTTGCTGGAGATGTAGGAAACGAAATTTCTTCTCTAAAATACTGTGAAGATCAAGGTAACGTGTCAATAATCACTAGAGTATACCACAGTTATACGTGTGTTATGTTTATACAATGAAACTCTTCAACAATGAATGAATTTCTAGATATTGTGTGCAGTTCTCGCGTACATGCATATAAGACAGGTAAAGGAAACCTTCAATACAAGCAGTACACACTTGCTAGGTAAACAATGAAAAATGAATATTCAACCATGTCCAAATGTCCACTCGTTACTTGTTGATTTTATATGTACAAAAATACATAAATGTTGTCTTGAAGCCAATGTCATTTGAATGACGTATGTTGTATATTGAAGTAGAAGGCTCATGAAAATGCATGAAGCATCATAAAAACAAAATGCTCATACATTTGAGTATGCTGATGGTTGCTTGCTGTAAACTTCAAGTATGTATTCAGCTGCATCATTTCAACGGTGATTTTGATCGGCTACAAACATAAATTCTAGTGGAAAATCATGAGTCACGATATTTTATGCGAATGGAAATAAAAAGTTTGTCATCATCATGCTTTTGAAAAAAATTGATTCAAGCAAATTGTAATCGTTTCGCATTTTAATCTTTTTGTTATAAAAATGCCAGAGGTTTTTGAAAAGGTTCCAATAATAATTCCTTTACTACCCACATCCACAACACCCAGATTTACCCGCTGCATTCGCGACACCATGTCCAGGAATAGCAAAAGGGTCCACTCGAGGTCCACTACACTGATACTTGCAATCCTCCAGCACATAATCGTTTTTCACAGGCACATCATAAGCGTAATGCTCCTCCTTGTGACGTCCTAATGGATCACAAAATCTATTCATCGCCCTATTCCTCTCTTTCCTCACTTGATGCAGCTTGGAAGGCATTATTTGCGGAGACTTGGAATGGAACACGGAAGCAAGATCAGCCCCTTTCGGAGGCACAGTCCACGTTCCATTAAAGTAGTAATAGTCTGGAGCGACAAGTTCCCTATGATCATCCCTCTTTTTCAGACCAGCTAGAATTTTGAATGGGGCCTTATATTGACGCCTATCCTTTCCAATAATCTCAGTATCGCCTTCATAATGCCCCACAGGTGGTATTCCATTATCCTTTGGCCAAAGTGGTTTATCAAATGCTGCTTTGAACCCAAACATTTTATTCCTCTCGGCCTTTCCGAACTTGGCCTTGAAGAAGTTGTAGGGGTCATTCATTTCTTTCACGAGACTGGACCGAACTTCATATGAACCTGGACCGAGTCTGGATTTATCTTCGTCAGTTGTAGTCTGATAGTGGCCGTAAGGAATCACAGCTCGGGAAGGTGTATAGCAATCATAAGGACCCCTGAGGGAAGTCTTCTGCTTGATAAACTCTTCCAAAGGTGACTTGATGTTGTAAGCATTTGGAGGAATCTTTGAACCAGCCTCTGTGCTTTTCCGAAAGTTTTGAGGAGTGCTTTCAAATGGAATGTAAGTGCCTGGATATTTCTTCTGATAGTTAGCTTTATCCAGAGATTCCCAAGGGTCAAGTAGGTGAACGGCACCTACTCCACCTTTACTGGAGCTTGAGGCTTCAGCAGGGTCCTTTGGAAAGCGGGGATTGCAGGTTGCCCACGTGCTTGGCATTTTCTGCTGACGAGCTTTGGTCTGCGAGTGGAATACATCGTGTTCATAACTTCCAGGCCCTTGTAATTAAAATGAAAACTTCGTAAGTTTAATATTAAATATAGATTCAGTTGAAAGAAAAATTCCATCTACCGATAAACTGCGCCTGAACACGCTTAAGGTAGCGATGTCTTGTAAAAATGAATCTCGGGAGAGGGTAGCGGGGTTTGGTGTTGTCAATCACAGCTCTCCAAACAGCCCGCTGAGCGTGACGGAGAAGTGCCGCAGTTATTTCAGGCGCTTGCTCCCTACTCCCAATGGCTTTCCTCCGTCTTTTCAGCTGCTTCTCATAAATCTTCAACCGAATATCTACATCTTCCTTAACAGCCTTTAAGCTTGATCTATAAGTCCTTGAACTGGACTCCGTGCAGCCAGCGTTGGTGAGAAAGTCCTGAGTGTTTTTCATTGCCCAGTCGAAATTGGTAAAATCTTTGAAGCTTTTGGTGACCACGTCAGTTTCATTCAATGATTCGTTTGATCCTTGACCCACATCCTGAGATGCACTAAATGATTTTGGTGCACCGAGAAGAGTCACAACAGGCTTGCTTACTTTTCGAACCATTTGACATTTCTCCAAAAGCTGCTTTCTCCTCCGCCCCTCGTCGCTCGGTTTTGGGATTAGCGGATATAAAAGTTGACGCTCAAACCAGCGAAATGAGCGTTTACTCATGTCTTTCTTGTTTTTAGGCGAAGGCCTTTCAGCAGAGCTCTGAAGGTCTCCACCTCTAGTAGGAGCTAGAGTAATGTCCAGGTCTGACTCGGTTTGCTTTACGTTACCAGTTTTTGGAATGGTATCTTCATCCCCTTCTTCTGCCTCGTATTCATCAAGGGCTTCCTCATCAACGTCATCAGATCCCAGTGAATCGGTCATCTCTTGCTCAAAGTAGGTGTAATTTCCATCTGGACTGGTTAGAGGGGAAAACAGCTCTACAATTTCATTATCATTATTATATTCATGTTCAGTGTAAAATCCTTCTTCTTCATCATCCTCTTCTTCTCCAGTTGTCTCGTCAGGATAGCTGCTGTAAAATTGCTGTTGCTCTTCTTCTTCATCATCTTCCTCGTCATAAGTTGGAGGTGCGGCGGGAGGTGTAGGAGTGTCAACTGTGATTAAGCTTCGGAGAAAATCCAAACGCGAGTCCAAATCGACGCCAGCACTGGTGGCTGGTTTTGCAATGGTTTCCTCCTCCTCCTCTGTCCATTCTTCTTCTGATGGCCCAGCAGCATCTTCAGAAAGCAAATTTTGCGCATCCATAGGCGAGTTTTCGTCAGCCATGATGACGAAATGACAGTGCAAATTCAAAATAATAAAGAGATTTCAAGTGATTATAAAATGATATTTTATTCATATCAGCCCGATGCAACTAGCAAAAAATCTATCATAAAAATCTGTAGTAATTTGGAAATGTCTTCCCGTGGTAACTGATCGGGTTTCAATGCAAAGAAAGACAACGGGGCAGTGGCAGTAGTGACGGTGGGATTTTGTATGGCATAATATAATTTATTACAATTAGTGCGTTGATTTGATGGCTTCTTGATAATATGTGATTTATGGAATCCTCATGAAAAATGACTTTGACTTTGGTATACAACGATTGAGAGTTTTACTGTACA
>JAQGAP010004622.1:0-10163 GCA_034697805.1 Orchesella bifasciata
TGAACGAAAATGAAACTCAGGAAATGAAATGAATGATCAACTTGACTGAACCAATGAAGAGGAGAGAACAGACATTGGTTGGGCATGATTAGATGACATGACGTAAGTAATATTGCATAATATATTAAGTTTATTATTATATATCAAAAAACGAAACGTTAAAAATGACTCCGGAACTGGCAGTGGCGTGCTGAGGTCAAATAGTTGACTATCCAAGTTTTGCGAAATGATTTCTTTTTTTCTTTCAAACTAATAAAATTTTACTTTTGTAGTCATATTATTACTGTACTACTAAATGGCTAGTAGAGCAAGTTAAAAAGTTGTTCTTTCTCCGGCCCGCGTCATCATCATCCATCTCGTATCCCCATCATCATGGTGGTGGTGGTGGCCTGGTGTGCTGTGTGGTGGTGTTCTTTGTCTTTCAATTCAAATGGCGAGTGTGTTTTTGTATTACAGTAATGAAGTTGACTCTGTGTTTTTAGTATGTATCGTCGTCACATGATGAGATGAGAACTTGGAAAAAGAAGAAGACGATGAAGAACGGGAAGTGAAGTAAAGAAGATGATTTTGGAAGGTTGCTACATTTTTAAGGGTCACTATAGTCCTTCGGATGTCCCAGTTTACGTGCCAGCTCGTGCATTATTTCCTGTCCACCAAGAGAAACACACATTGGAATGAATTGGGTTTGGGGGGTAAAAAAAGAACAAGACAAAAAACTATGCTATTATAAGAAGTACCAAGGACGAAAGGAGGAATAAAAGAATTACTCCTCTCTTTTTTTTTTTAAAAAAATGCCTTGCTTGTCATATGCTTATGCTACATGTGTAAACGGAGAGAGAGAGAGAGACGAGAGGGAACGAAAAGGGAGCAAAAAATCTGGAATAAAGTGCATGTATGACGAAGGAATGAAATAGGGAGGAAGCTTGATCGCTTTCAATTTGCTGTACTTTTCCACATGAGTTTCGTTACGAAGCCAAAGCTAAACGAGAGCACTTTCTCCCTCTTCTTGGGTTGTTGGAACTGGAAGGATAGAGTTGTGCTGCGGTTGGCTATATTGACTGGTTGATAATATGTATAATACGTCTTCACAGACATTTTTTGGGGTTTGGATGTGTAGGAATAGGAAGTACAATGTAATATGTTATATTCGGTCTGAATGAATGGTAGTCGTCTTGTCACACGACGTCATTAAATCAAATCCCTTCTCTTATACTCTTCCGTTTCCAACAACTTGTCTTGTGCCAATTATACTCTCATTCATGTGGCATGCCATATCCCATCTCGGTTATATACATTTATATGATTTCATTCGGTACATATGTGGATGGGAAAGGAAGAATAGATTCATTGAGGTTTTCATCGCGATAACAAAATACAAATTTTTCTCATACTTTATCCCTTCTCTCTCTCTCTCCCTTGCTAGATTGGTTTTGGGTTTGCTACACGTGTGCACCAGGTTACCCCAAAATGGTTGAGATTGAGAAGAGGAGGCATAAAAATACACTCATCATCACAAAATCATCCGAATTTTGACTACAAAACTGCCATTCATAAGACTTTCTTGGAAAGTAAAACTGCTCAAAATAACCTCCAGTCTAGAGGGAAATGGAAAATAATGCTAATGATTCAGTTTACAAAGCATATGCTAGGGATTATGAATGAAAGTGAGAATGAGCGGAGTGATAAAAGAAAAATGAAGCAAGTGTTTTACTTTGAAGTCAATATGAAATTTGTTTTTCTTAAAATAATTTACATTGATGGTAGAAAGCATTGGCATAATGTTGCTTACCTTAAAAATGATGGAATCAATATTTTGTCCCAGCATGTAGAAGAGGAACCAATCACCGAGACGCGACTTTTTGACTAAAGTTTGAATCACATCTTGACTTAAAAGACGAAATCGGGAACCTAGGATAAACCCTCGTATTCTGGGTGAGACGAACACTACAAATCGGTAACAAATAGTGAGAGCGGAGAGGAAACCCAACACAAGGAACCAAAACCACAGGAATATGTAAATTTTCTCGTTGACAACATTTAGCGGGAGGATGCAGAGTGCGTCATGGGTTTCAATGTTCATGGACGGACCTCCTTTGCGAAAAATACATTTGGTCATGCGAGGAAATATTTTTACCATGGGGTCCACCCTTTTTTCCTCATCCTCTTCTGAAAGACGGAGTACTTTGATGCCAAAGGTCAGGAACTCTCCCTCAAAAAATTTGTCCATCAGGAACATCTGGCCTGCAAATCATGAAACAAAAAAAAATCACTTTCACTTCCGCTCCCTTAAGAAAACGGGGAAAGCATTCAAAATTCACAAAAGGAGTTTAACTCCCCAAGAGAAAAAAACAAGTGGGAATAAACTACTCCACACAAATTGAAGCTAAAGCCTCCCGACTTACCGATGACGTTCCCTAGGGCCAATAACTCACAGAAAAAGTATCTGTATGCCCACCAGTTGTGCTGTCTTATATTGTCATGAAGATAGTCTACGAGAAGCTTCTTCTTCTGCTTCTTCTCCATGTCGGGGATGATGCCCACATCTAGATCCATCATCAACGCCTGGATCTTGCCTCCCTCCCAATTTTTCCATAGCCACCTCGGAATGTAGAATAAAATTGCCTGGGTGAAAGAAAGAAAAAAGAAAAGCCCACTCCACTTTAGTACTTGTCTGACATACACGAGAACAAAAAGACACCCATCCAGCCAGTCACCCAGAATTGCCGGCTGTTTTTAGCTCTCTCCCACTTCTCTCAATTTTCTCCCTTTTTTCTCTAATTCTTATAGCAATTTAGTATTTTATGTGCCGGTCGGAATCCCTCTAGACACCAGACCAGACATGGTCCCTTTTCTCCTTTGTAAATATCAGTTCATCCTCACACCATTTTTTTTAGCTACTTTCAAAGTGAAAACGTGACGACGACAACACTCTCTTAACTTCACACATTAGCGCGCCCCTTTCCATGTACGACCGGATCATAAATATCTATTTAGAGAATCATAACAGCCCCTTTTATGAGCTATCAATTCCGTTACACACAACATGATCTTGTTGATTACCTCGTTTTTTGGATCTGGACACGCAAAAGCAATTCCTCCCATTCTTTAGACGAGGAAAGGAAAATATACACATAATTTTTGCATGCAAAAAAAAAGCAATGCAGATGAACTGCTTCCACTGAAATGGATGCAGAAGCAGCTGCACCAGATTAAGGTACCATTAATAGCAGTCCAACTCTTGCTAAGATTTTTCTCCATGTTGTTTTACTGCAGTTTTTTCCTCTGCTGAGATTATTTATTTTCAATGGAAAAAATGTTCCCAGTGTTTTTCTTTTAAATGCTGTAATACTACATTTACATTGGAGTTGAAGCGGTGACCCGGCAAGAAGACAAGTCATTAAAATTCCTCCTCATTTCATAATATCATCATCGTCTTGTTCATTTGCAGAAATACATATGAAATGAGCCATGGTGGTGCATCTTGTACAAAAAAAAGCAAGGCTAAACCTGCTCACTCACTCTTTTGACTTTTGGTTCTTCTTGAGCATAACATTCATGATGATGATAATAATCATATCAGCATATTTCCATAAAGTATGTATAAATATGACAGTGAGCTCAGTTGGCTTCGGGACATTTTTTTTCTCCCAATGTTATTATTATGCATTACGTGCTGTTTTTGTGAAGCAAGTACCTATTTACTCGAGTCTCCGTTTGGTTTCAAAGCAGAAGATTCTCTCTCGTCGTCGAATGAGAATCATGTGCGGGGATAAATTGAGCAAAACATTTCTGTCAATGAGAACGAAACGAGTCAACTTAAAAATTGTCTACACGGATGATCTTGACGATTTTCTCATGTCTCAAAGCTCTCTCTCTCTCAAGCAAGTCCCTAAGCCGTATAACTTTGTAACGGTTAAGCTCCGGCCAGGCCAAAGCACATCAACATCAACGAAAAAGGGAAAGTCGTATAATGTACCTCCACATTGAAACGAAAACGACAGAGAGAAAAAAAAAGAAGTCTTGTGAATGAGTGCAACGCAATGTTTTTAATGCAATGCCTGACTGCTGCCAGAAAACACTTTTGCTTTTGCTTCGTCGAGCCTCTTCTTGAGCCAACTAACATGGAAAAAGAAATAAGAATTCATATCATTTACCCCGATTTTTCCCCTCGAGTCAAGTTCCAGAGGAAGAGGCAGAGGCAGTGTGACAAGACAAGTCGAGTATCGTATCGTGGTGGTTTGGTTTGGTTGGTTGCTGGTGGAACCATCACATCATATGAGGCTACTACAAGATACTGCACGGCCTATATCATCACAGAATGCAGCTTGGTTTGGTGCTTGTATTTTGGAAGCAAAAGGAGGCTACAAATTTTATGGAAGTTCACCAAGGGTAAGAATCCAAAATGTCAACAGTCCTTTTTTCTGGAGACTTGACTTGTTTTAGTGTTCTACTTTTCAAGCACAAGAGCACTTTATCATATCATGCGGTAAGGAGAAAAAACATGGCATCTTCTCAGTCTCTTGGGAAAATGTGGTGAAAAACCCAAGGGATTTCCTTTAAAAACACACTGGTTTTACGTTTTTCAACTCGAGGTAGGAATATCTATAGCCATCATGAATTTAAGGAGGAGGACTCTCTTGTAAAACACACATGTTTAGTGTATTATATTATACCACTTATTATAGCTTACCTACTACTAGAAGAGGACATCGTGAGAGGAGCTTTATAGATCACTTATGAATTTTTAGTATTTTTTATTTATGTTTGTCGCATGTGTATCAGATGTCCCGTATTTATATACTTTGTTGTCTCCTCCATTTCATAATATGGGATTGGATGGGAAGGATGAAACGAAACATGAGGTTTTTTCTCACTTGACTTGTTTGATACATCATCATGATCATGATCACTATTACACATATAAACGACCAAATCCCATGTGATTTATGCTAATGCCATGCTTTAAGGATTTATCTAGTCTTTGGCACAATATGAAATATGACAGTTTGAATGTATTCCTCATGCGTGTGTGTGAACGTGTGGGTAAACATTTGAGCTTTTTTCGTACATGGAAATATTGCAAGAGGAGTAAATAAAAACTTGTAAAACTAAAGAGAGTGCGGATGGATATGAGTAGTGGGCTAGTAGCAAATCGGAAATAAGGTGAAGATAAAGATATTGGAAATTTTTAATACAGAATTCCATGAGTCGCGTAAAATATAACGTTTATGTCTGGCTGGGGTAATTTGGAACGGAACTTTATGTACAATTGTTGTTAAAACGCCGTCAAGCTTTTCAGTTAATTTTTATAAAATCTCATTTCAGTATTGATAGATCCTGGCGTTAGACATATGGAACAGCGTGATTATAGCCTCATTCAGATTATCCTTTGCTCCTCCGTTTGTAATAAAATTAAAAAATTTAACACAGTTTACAACTTGTCTCTGAAGATAATGACGAGATGCGGAGGAGTAAAAGAAGGAAGTGTACTACTCGCTCACATTCCTGTCTCCAATGACGAGCTCAGGAAAGACAAGGAAGTTAAAATTTTATGAGGAATTCGACAAATTGGCATTATGACTGATTTGAAAGGAGGAGAGCTCCGTTTTTCTACTCCATTTGCTACTGCTACTACAACTTTTACCACCACCACCCTAGTTTCAAATGTATCTTTTGGATCCATAAAAACAAACTATTTTAACGTTCCAATAGAACATAAATTCATTTTCCGAAAGCATTCATTAAAAAGAAACAAGCATTACGTAAGCGCATACACATTACAAACATACATACATTCATTTCCACTATTTGTTGTTGTTAAAGTTTCGTTTTTTTGAAGAGGAAACTCACTAAAATATAAAACAAAGAAAAAGTTTGAATAGCTCAACTATTTAGCTCGACAAGTTGTACACACATCCACATCCCATTTATAAGCTGTTTGGCAAAAGCCTCCAAAAGATTTTTCTGCTTGTTGTACTTATTTAATGTGCAACTACATAATGTATTATTACTAAGCCATTTTTGAGCCAGTTACTTACTGACTCGTGAGAGACAACAGACAACTGAGCAGCTCCGCTCTCGCTCTCCAACTCGGGAGAGAGAAGGAGGGCGACAAAGACAACAGAACAAGAACAAGCAGCAGTTTAGAGCTGCTTTGCAATTGGAATCACAAAGCTGAGCTTTTAAATGAGGAAAAATTATATGTAAAAACCTCCGAAAAACAACTAAAAGGACAATATCTTCCAAGTGTTTCTTCAGAGAGGCGAAAAAAGTCATCATAAAAGAAGAAGCATGTAGATCCAACTTGTTTTTTGTGAATACACAAGACACACACGAAGACAGAAGTCAACTGGGGCCCGTAAAACCATACCAGTTCTCCTCCACACTGCTCCTGATATATTCCCTGTGTTGTTAGCCAAGCACTCTCGTAATTTATTAGCTGATTGTCTAATGTAATGTATGAAAGTACTTCGGAAGACGATAGATCTGCCCAGATTCCAATCCCAAAGTCTATGTCGAAAATTACAAGAGGAACGGGAAATGCGACAACCATAATGCGTGTAGCGAAGCAAAACTTGTAAAAGGGAGATCATTTCCTCTTTATCAAAGCGCTTAACTTTCATCCACACAAATAGTGCTGCTACTACTACTCCTCAATATTCCCCAAAATCTATAAGATATTAAACTTCTCTCGGTTTTTATACCTACTTAACTTTGTCTCATTCTGCATGACTGACTGATGACGCTTACTTTTCCAGCCATACATTTTTCAGTAAATAAATACACACTGCTGCTGCTACTCTTCATTCATTCCATCTGGAATGTAGTTCATCCATAGCTCGACTACTAATAAAGTCGTATAATCTCCTCCGCCACAAAATTACAAACTGGCTCAACTCCCGACTGCAGCCTCAAATTCAAGAGCAAGAAAAGCCCAAGATGGGATCTGACATCATCATGGCATCTTCCAAGCTACGCAAAAAGTAATGCATGGTCCAAAAATTGTGCTTTGGTGCTTATCTCATTTCATCTTCATTTTTTGAACTTGGACAAGCAAACATAAGTAAAAGCACAACAGAACACAACAGAGCGTTTTTTGTGGCAATAATAATACAAAAAGAAAAATAGACTTTTGTAGCTCTCCCCGTCTCCTTCTCTTTCTCTGTTGTTCTTGTAATATATACAAAGCCCGAGAGTTTGTTCTTGGGAAATAATAATATTATAACGAAAACGAAACAGCCATAAGTTAACTAACTGACTGAGTGACTGACTGACTTAGTTCTTGTTTCTGTTCTCTTTCACTGTGAGACAATGAGAGCACGCTGCCATATAGTTGTTCTTGTGTAGTGTTATGTTATGTTATTATTATAATACGTCGCGTCGTCGTTGTTGTTTCTTACTTAAACTTGCAAGATGAGATGAGTGTAGAGCCATGCTATAGCATACTATTCCTTGTGTGTGTTGATAGAGGGGAAAAAACCTGCAGCAGGCCAAAACAGAAGGCTTTGTAAATTGTGTTCAAAGAGGAGAGATGAGCTATGAATGGAGCTGTGCCAAAAGGTTAGCCAACTCTTGTGACCTATATGTGTGCATGCATAAATTCTGAGCTCCCGGCCCGAGCTCGAAACCCTAGCTCCAAAAAATTGTGGATGAGCAGATGAGAACAGAGAAACAAGTCGCTCAGTTTGTCTGCTGAGTTGACTAACTATATACCAACATAACATATATATTTCCAATCCACAACTGCCGAGTCAGAAGTACAGCGGAATATTCCCAACGATTTTTCCTATACTCTACCGTCATCATCAACCACCACCACCACCAACCACCACTGTCATAGTCATCCTCATGCATAAGCTCATAACATAACATCACATTGTACTTTAACTATTCCTCTCTCTGTCCATCCAGCCATAGGAAGAAAACATGACAATTTTTACTAGCCACCACCACTCTCTCTCTCTCTCTCTTTTCAGAAAAACACACACATGAGCCAGTTACATAAGTAGACCAGCGTGCAAATGTAAGAGAGTCATCATCATAACATTACATTATACAGACGTATGCATACGGATGCCCGTCTTAGGCCAGAAGCCAGAAAAATAAAAGAAATCGGTTTTAGCAAAATGGAAAGTCAGAGCTCGTCTTATTACATCACATTCACATCCACCTCGTAACTATACAGATGAGTCCAACTACGCCAATCTCATCCAAATCCCAAGTACAACAATATAACGGCTCGCTCTTTCCTCCTCTCACCAGATCAGCGTATGTATAAGATGCTAATGGGATGTAATATAATGTAAATGCTAAATCTCGTCCTCGTGCAATCTCTCTCTTTCTCAAGAAAAAAGAAGAGGACGACGATATCGACGATGAGACGGGAAAAAGACAGAAGCGCACTACTCATTTACCTACATCTCCTAAAGATGATGATGATCATGATGGTTTTGTTGTGGGAAGTGAAAATTGTGTAGCAGCTACATGTGGGATCCCCCATATTTTATGGGATGCGCTGAGATAGGATACAAGATGGCAAATTTGCTAGCTCATCTATTTCTTTGTAGCTTCCTATTTGCTTATGTTTCAGCGGAAATAATAAACATGCTTCAAATATACATACATGTTGGGGGTATAGATGATATGGAATATGCGGTGCGGAATGAGTAATCATATCTACATCATCACACACTCCTGCCCGAGGACAGAAAACGGAAACGGACTCTTGTTGTGTACTTATTTCCTTGAATGAACCTGAACACGTTTTTTCTTTCCTCTGGTTTTTGGTCGGAGGAATGGAATGTAGTAAAAATGTGTACATAAAATAGCGGGAGTATATCAACTTGTTCGTTGCCCGCTGATGGTTGACTGCTCCTCCATGTCTGCTCTACTGCTTCCTTGACTCTGACTTAGTTAAGTTGAGTGACTGACTCACACACACGAAATGAGATACGATACACGATAGGCTTGCATAGGATTATATAAATCGGTATCAACATCAACATCATCATCTCAACTTCTCAACACACTTTTCCTTTCGGTTGCGTTGCGGAGGGTGCTGTGCTATCATGATGATGTCTATGGCTTTATGGTCCTTGGCTTGGTTTTGGTTCTCTTCTACTTTGAACCAAGTTGTTTTCACGCGAGTGACGATAAACAGAAAGAGATAGTGAGAGTGGCTGAGGCTCTGTGGAATCCAATGATGATCCATAATCCACCCAAAACACTGACATTACCTCTTCAAATGAACCCATCTCCTCGCTCTCACCGAAAAGCCAAACCACAGGCTCTCAAGTAAACACCGTTTCCTAATATATGTATTTGGATGAGTGGGAACGACTCCATAAAGCCAACTCCATCATCACATCCGAGATCGGAGGATGATCGTCCGGTTATTTCCACTATCAACATCAACAAGAAAAAGAACAACCCGGCTGCTGCAGATGAGAGTAGTACAAGTTGTAGAAGAGGAAGCGTGTGAAATGGCTCATGTTCCATAATAATGGTGAAAAAAGACATGTGCAAATGTGTCGATCTTTTTCTCTCTTTTTTTTGAGAAAATCCCAACACATAATATGAAAATAGTTTGCATGAATATTTAGGATCATGTTAATCCTACAGAGCGGGACTATAGCACCGTTCCAAAACACATTTTAACCTACTATACTCCTCTTTTAAATAGAAACATCAGCTGCCGCATCGCCACCAGCAGCACACAATCACAATCACGCTGCTCCACAGACATACATACATATATAATGCATAGCCCAAAAAAGAAATGGAAGGAACAAGGACATTTGGATCGGAAAAAGGAAAGCTAGTTACAAAAATGCTTTTCAACAATTTCCATAGAAAGTAATATTGTCTCTGTTTTGTGGTGTTGTGGCTTTCTCCCTCTTTGGCTTGTCCAATATAACTTTTTACTCGCTTTATATATACCTATTACAGTCTCATCTCTTCCTCCCCCTTTCCTATTCCTTCTTCTTCTTCCCTCAAACTTTTGATGTTGTGTCGTGTCCTGGCTGTCTCGCCCTCTCCTAACAAGCCAAAGCCAACCTCCGTCCTCCTCAACTTGTTTTTGCATGCATGTCAGGTTCCCTTATGCATCTTTGCATTTAAGGGACACTATTATCAGTAGAGACGAAAGCGAAATTGGTTTTTTT
>JAQGAP010004623.1:0-10162 GCA_034697805.1 Orchesella bifasciata
TACCGTTGCAGTTTAGTTTTCAATTTGATGAGCTCGTTTTGCTCTAAGATTTTGCTTTTGAAGTTTGGCTACTAGTTGGTTTGAAAGTGATTTCCCTTCCTCTTCTAACTTGCTTGCTTCCCGCGAAGATTTATAATGTTTTCTAAACCAGTTAGAGTTTCCAACAAATTTTTAACTACAGGATCAATACAATATCAAACACGGAGTTTCCATAAAAACATTCAAATGTTCGGAATGTGACCACAAATCCACCTAATCGAAATTCTTCGTTCGAACTTATCCTAAGCCAAACTTAACTGTCAAGGCGTTTGAAGAATTTGCTGGTACTGCAAATAGAACGACTAAAATAAATTTTGGTTTCTAAATGATCATATTTGAAAAAGTAAGCATAATAAAAATCATAATGATTTAAACTAACACTCCGCCACTCACTCACGATCAGTTTGGAGTACTCGTCTAATACAATGTGACAAGCCCATAGAAATTTATGTATGTCTGAATTTATGTCTGATTGTTCGTAGGCGTGTTGGAAAAATTCTGAGGAAAAGGGGGGTCCGTAAACAGGTGTGAAGGGTTGCTGATGCTTGAAAGGGGAAAACGGGTGATAGAAAGCAGGATAATATGTTGGTACTGGTGCATAATAAGGATTGGGGACCAGCCCCAACCCCATTCTGCACACGCCCTGGGATTCGCATCACGTTGCCCATGGGGTTTCTCGGGTTGGTTGGGGGAGGCATCTGAGTCGGAGAAGGTTCAGATATAGTGGTAGACGGGAAAGATGAGACAGAAATAGGTGTAGGAAGGGTGATGAGTAAAGAATTAAGGGTAGAAGAAATGAAGAGTGCAGAAATGGAGGTTGAAGGCGTAGAAGAAGTCGATTGTTTGGAGGTTCTAGCCGAATTGGAGAATTCAGAATGCCACTTTGCATTTGCTTTAGGACATCCGTGGGTGGAGATGCCTACAGATATGAAATATATTGAACTCTCCCGAACCTGCTTCCGTCGCTGTCTGCTGAGAACAAAAGGAGCTCTGACCTGAAGCTCTAAAATTGACACGCAACAAGGAAAAAGCTATGGGTAGGCAAAAAGCGGGTCTCCTTGTTGGCTTCGGTAAACTCAACTCAAATGAAGTTGTTCTATTTTTAATAGCTGTAATTTTGGATTCGGCATCTGTTGTGCTTCTCAGTTGCGAATACAATATTGAATATTTAGAGTAATAAAAATATTTTAAAATACAATACAATCGATTAGTAAAAAACTTAAGTGCCCGTACGTGTATCGTACCTGATTATTAATATAAATAATTTTTTTTCGTTAAAAACACGATTAATTGTCAAGGAAATTCAATAATAAAACGGTGGTGTTTCATCCACTAATTTAAAAAACTCATTTTTCAGTCGCTCGGTTTTAATCGGGCTGACAAACTCAAAAAACGACACTCCGTGCTAAGAAAGTCGTTTACCTTCTCAGCAACGGATTTTTCAGCCTTTTAATGATGTCCTCAAAATGTAGAGCTCGTTTCCCCATCGTTGTCATGTACTTGGTAGGTCTTCCCGTTGTCTTTCGGAAGAGCTAAACTCTCATATTCTTCAAAAAGCTTACATTGTTTTGCAAGTGGGAGTTGCTGCAATAATAAATCAAGCTTTCTCCCTTTCCAGCATTTTAAACCTTTCCTGTATATGTTCTGGGGAATTTACAGGTTTTTAACTCGGGTTCACAATTTTGAAGGGATTTCCCATTTGGTTTGGTTCACAAACTCTCGCCGTATCCAACTTAAGAATGTGAATTTGTTCCCAAATCTGGTTTTCCGGCTTGGCAAACTAGTAAAGCGGGTCAATTACTTGAGAATCGAAGACATCATCTCTTTTCCAACCATTAACTACCCCTATAATAATACTATCTTTGTCCACAGACGGACATAGGTACTAATGTACAAAAGTGTTTGCAAAGTTTCTCGCAAAACGAGCAGCAAATAAACACTTTGTACTCCGAACCGCTTAAGAGATTTATATGATATAAGAATTTTTTTTTTAATTTTCGAAATGAAATATAGTTAGCTTAAATTTCCCGAGTTAAACAAGGTAGTTTACCGCGATATTTTAGGTAGCTTTTAGCCCCTATGATACATAGAAACGGGAATGTAGCAGGAGACGCACTCGTCTTTACCACACCAACTAAATTAATCAGCTTTATATAGTTACCTTAAAGGTGGCAAACTTAAAATACAAAAACTATATGCAGGATCTCACGATGGTACGGCATGCAATCAAAGCGAATAGTTATTGCAACAATCAACAGCCATTTACACATAAATAGTTTGATTTTCGAGTGGAAGATTGCTGTCTGATTCACTCTTATTGACACCGATAATGTTTTTGACACTTGTGCTCAATGTTTTTAAGTTTTCGAAACTGCGGATAAACCGCGCTGGATGAATTTCGCCGAAGCGAATGTTTTGATTCCACAGACCAAGCGAATCTTCCTAAAACTCACTTGTGAAATCCAGCTTCCTCCATTTCCAGTAAATGTTATGGGGAATTTTTCGGTTTGGCAAACTAGTAAAGCGGGTCCGTCACATTCGAACCAAAAATTTAACCCTTTTTTAACAATAAACGACACAGATGACTTGACCGTCAGGATGAAGCTTTCTTTCATCTACCATTGCTACTTTCTTTTTTCTGTTAACTGTTTCCGTTATTCTGAGTAAGTTTTTAAATGAAGGCATATTAAGTTGGATGTTCGTAGCGTCGATCATTGATGTTAGTTGGATGGATTGTAGAATGTAACTGTACTTGCAAATGTTATATATTGCAAGTAGGCGCACATGAAAATGATAGATTTTCGTACCAATTACTGCCATGCTAATAGTCTTCAACAGAGAGTGGCGATCACGGTCCATGTACTCTCTTCGTCCACAGACGGACATTGGTAAATATGTACAAAAGTGTTTGCAAAGTTTCTTGCAAAACAAGTATCAAATAAACCACTTTGTGCTCCGAACCGAAAAGAAAAATTGAAAGTATCGGTGAAGTTTTAACTTCCATAAGTTTATAGTACACGTAGTAAATAAAAACTGTAGCGTTTAGTAGTGTTTAGTTTCCGGATTTATCAATTTCGAGTTCTTCAGACACGCTTATTATTTCGTCTGATCCTGAAAACCTTGAAGGTCGGGATCTAAGCAACAGCATTACAATAAATTTAGATATCATTCCATGCAATTGCTTCCTTTCGTTCTGCGATTAGTTCCGCGACGTTTTTGCCTCCATGATTATCCACATGGAGTTAGGTGTATCAAAATGGTGTTTACATACGTTTCAGTGTACGTACCAGGAGATATCCAATGTCCTCCGATCAATGATAGTTCTTCTTGTACCGATTGTCAAGTGCTGAGAATTCAAAACTTCTTATCGTCGGTCTGTTTCATAATAGAATAGAAGGCGTTATTAATGGTAACGCGCAACAGTTTGATTTTGGCTTCCGCTGCAGCAATCAACGCCTTTTAAAAGTCCTCGACACCCTTCGAAATCTCGTTTTTTATGCTCAGGCGGGAGAGTGGATCCACATGGTTTAAGGTTAGGTTTTATGGGAAGGTTAATAATTAAAAAATACTTTAAAGAATTACACGGGACAGATGTAGACTACTTATGTATGTATATGTCACATAAGTGTAACTACCTTCCAAGGAATTCAATTGATAATAAACGATTATTATTAATATCTTCGCTCCAACACACCGTGGACCACTTTCTTCCAACGTGGGTGAACACCTCGCATATTTAGAATCGAGCTTCGGTCCTCCTCAAAGTCCAGCTTTGCTATGCCATTTCAAACAACTAGGAAACGAAAAAGGTGAATTAAAATCTGATGATTAATTTTATAATGGCCAACAACGCGTAAATAAGCATTACCTCAGAAGTTTCAGCACAAATCCCTAATTTCTAAAAATGCCAAGTGCATATCCTGAGTTTTAACAAAAGGCAACGCAAAAAAACGCCGCACAAATAAACTGAATTCGTATAAAATTAAAGTTAGTTATTTGTATTATTACCTTCGCAAATATTTTCGTGTCTTTTTAATACTAATTCCACCGAAAACGGGTCCCCGCATTTGGGAAAAGTGAACTTTGCCTTGTCACTGAACCGGCGAACTGTGATAGCACCCTCGTTTGTTTTAGGTTAGCCTGTATTAATATTAGTAAAGTTCAAAAATCGAAATCATGTTTGCACGGCGTCTAAAGATATCTACCATTTCTCTCATTTGAGATTTCGACGAGCAACATTTTTTAAACGTCGATAAGTCGATTAAAATTTTATTGCTGGCAGTTTATTTATACAACTTCTAATATGAAGAGCCACTTCAAGTGGTTACATGGATGATAATTGTAATTCTGAGGCAGTTTCCCAACCGTTCTTGCATTTCACCTGTTTTCAGATTTTATCTTATCTTTTTGCCTCCGTTCCAAACAAGCAATTTAGTTTTAACAAGTGTCCAATATGCTTTTATTTTTTATTCAATAAACATTAATTTTAGTATGGTATTCTAATATTTACACAAGGTAGTGTGATTTAAAGGAATATCTTTATTAGGAAATTAAGTTTTTTCCTTCAACTTATCACCCTCGTCTTCCGAATCCCAAAATTCAAACGCTCGACTTGGCAAATTGGGCACGAAGTAAGAGGCTGGACTGGGAACGGGATCTTCTTCAACTCCTTCCATTGACCAAGTTCCATCATTTCCTTGGGCACGTTCCGTGTTGGGTTCAGAGTAAAAGGCCGCAAAATTTGACAAAACTTGTTTTTAATTCGTATTTATTACCGTCCTAGTTTCATCCATTCACACACTTTTCCGTATCTATTCGTATCTTCACTTCCTTCGAAGTCAGCACTTTTTTCTAGGATCACCTTCAGACTTTAACCCGATAATACTCTCTTTGTCCACAGGCGGACATTGGTAAATATGTACAAAAGTGTTTGGAAAGTTTCTCGCAAAACGAGCAGCAAATAAATCACTTTGTGCGCTTGTGCTTCGAACCACTTTCGAGTTTATGAAGAAGCTACGGTATCACATACGGTATTACAACAAGTAGCATCTTCATCATAAATCTTGAGAAAATGTTGATCTGTAACAACGCCAAGGCAAGTCTGAAGCTCGCATTTGTTACTGGCTGCAGAAACTGAGAGTAGTTCTGAAATGGCTTGCTCCAAAGTATTCCAAGCCTCGAATTGTTACCTAAAGGGATCTGATATTGAAAACATTCCAATTAAAATTAATCTTTAATTTATGTTATATCCGCATTTTATCCACATAAGATGCAGTACTAATCACCGCAAACCTGGAATTTAGCACGCCCGGACAAATTTTACATGGGGTTTAGCATTCAGAAAATTTAACACGAGATTTAGCATAGGGGAAGTTTTTGTTCACGTAATGTTAAATCCCAGATCAATTATAGTTATGTATTATACGACCACATTTCTACATGCAGCTGAAAAAGGCTGAACGTCCAACGACGCCACAAGGAATTAAACAACATACCCAAAACCAAGCAAGAAGTGCTATCACAGTGCCGGAAATGTAGGCAATTAGTCCAGGCGTCGTTTTCATTGACGTTTCGATCTCTGCGTAACAATGTGGGTAGCCCATTTTTTCTATTAAAATGTTATTGCTAAATGAAGAGCTACTTGATCTAATATGCTTTTAATTTTTACGAAATAAACATAAATTTTAGTATGATATTCTGATATTGCACAAGGTAGTGTGATTTTTTGGAATATCTTAATTAGAAAATAAAATTTTGAATTTAGCGATATAATAAGAAAAACTAGATCAACAGCGATGGTCAACTAAAAAACACATTTTTATAAAATACCTTGGCGAATTTCATTTTTATCTTACCTGGTTGATTGCTTTCCCTCTCCGGAATAAACTGTTGGAGGTGAAACTTCAAGCTCCGCTCTCTACCGAATCGCCAGCCACATTCGCAAAAGAATCCAGACTCAGCATGGAAACTTGTGGAGGCGACGATGTCGTGGAATACCTAGCAAACGCCGGTTATCCTCGTTCAGCCTCTTGTGCTTTTATAGTATGATTGTCGTATTAAATTAATATTAATAGTTTCCTCTTGAACTAGCATTTCTCTTGCATACTCTTCCGCTGATTTATCGAACTCACACTCTATTGAAGCATTTGAAAAGTAGCTGTCAATGAACTCTAAGTCCCCTTGTAACAGTAACTCGTCATCACAATCAAACGTTCCAGTTTTTCGAGTTTCTCTCGTTTAATGTTGTTCTGACAAATATGCATATTTTTATGCCATTCATCGGCATGGAAACACTGTCCGCAAATAGGATTTAAAGCTTTTCCAATTTTGGGAAACAATTATACTTTGTTAGATCTTTTATTAATCAAGCGAATCTATACTCTCAGACAAGTATGTACTAAATCCCATATTACGAATTTGTAAATGCTAAATCACATATTATAAGAGCCGTGATGCGTGAGGCGATATTTGTAGTGTAAGGTGCATTTTAATTATCAAAATAAAGGCTTATTGAACCAATTATAGAGTTCTGAAAACAAATTTTAATATATAGGACTAACATTTTATAACCAAGCAGCTCTCAAAACTGTTATTTTACGTGAATAATTACAAAGTTGCGATTCAAAAATTATAATTTATCACTAAACTTTAACTTAAGACACTTCGGGTCAAAACGGTCGGGTCAGAAACATTATTAAAATTACATACTCCACCTCCACAATAAACAATGTAGGTTATTGTGGACATGGACTTGTTCCATTGGTGGACTCTTTTTTGAGTAAAAATCTTCATAACATTCGGATCCAGTTCGCTCAGCGTTTGTTCTGGCATCGGACCAAAATCTTATTTTGTAAATTGGCATCGAAAGTGTACAAAAAGTATCGTTCTCTGTTTAGACTTCCCAATACGTAGTTTGAGGCTTCATGCTCATTTAAAAAGTTAGCCTGGATTTAATCTCGTCACTAAATTCCTTTCTTCTTCGCCGCAATATACTCTCCCAGTTTCTTAACTTCTCTTGTGTTAGTCGGAGGTGGGATTTTGTTGAATTTCCAGTGTAGCTCTCTTGCAGTAATTCCGTTTTGCTGGAGTTTCTGGTAGTGTGCTCAGCTGGGTCTCCGTTTTTCGTGTTCAAAACGAACGTGGTCGTAGGGGAACTTGCGGTAGACGAGCCGGTTGCAGTTTTGTTTCGGACACCGAACCTGTGGACAGTTTTCATGTCTGAGTTCCAGGTGCGTTTTGAGCTGCTCCTGCACGTCGCTCTTGAAACTGCAGATGTGACAGCTGAACAGATTGGAGTTCTCTGTGAGACTAGGAGTGGGAGCCTCTTTACGCTTTCTTTCGATTTTCAGTCCGTCTTCTCCTTAAGAAACTGGTTGTGGTGGAACGGAGGTTTCAGAGGTTGGAGCTGCATTTGGAGGTGATGATGATGGCGGAGGATTGCGGGTCTGAACACTTCATTTGAGGGATCGAAGGGTTTAGCATATGATGAAATAGCATAGGAAATTTAGCATAGGATTTAGCATTGGATAAAATGTCCGCGGTAATGCTAAATCCTCAACTGGTCTTCAATTTTCATAGGATTAAGCATGGCCAGACAATTTTTTTTACACATGATTTAGCTAAATCCAAACGAACATTTGGCCGCGTGCTCGAGTAATCATATATATGTACTATAACTATAATAAAGACTCTGAATATACTAATTAAATGAACTGAGAATTTTGCAGCTCCAATCATGGTAATTATAAATAGAGACAATTATCTTATTTACCTCAATAGTATCAAATTCAGTATGCCTTTTAACGAGTGTCCATATGTATGGAAAACAAAGTACACTTTAGACAAATTTTTATTTGGTTGATTGGACGTGACTGTAAACGTACAAACTATAGTTCCTTCGCAGTTGGAAGAGATTGTATGCCAATAATTAATAATTTACTCATCGTAAGCGATCAAATACATAATAATTACAATATAACTCATTATTCAGCAATGTAGAGGTCTACAAAGACCTGAGGATGTTCCCGAGCCATTCTTTGAAACGATTGTGTCGTATTTATCTTCTCATTGTTTTTGAAAAATCGAAAAAACTTCTCATTATGCCAATACCCATACTAAATCAAAGCAGTTTACAACTTTAATATTTTATACTTACAAATTCATAAAGTCGACAACGGACCGCCTTAAATAGCTTGCGTTACAAATACTTGCCACGACCAACAACTCAGCTGCATTTTCAGTAGTGAGGCGCTGATCCATGACGTGCTCAGCATCATCCTTCAAACTTGAAATTCCGCACTGCTCGAAGATTTTGAGGAGTTCGGGTGCACAACTAGTTGTTAATAATTACGTTCACTGTGATCAAGGGTTAGTTGCATCCAGCGATTCTAAAATTCCCTCGGATCCCTTACTCGGAGTACAAAACCTGAGTGGTCCATGCCAGTGTGTCCAACGTAAACTTTAGGTAGGTTTGTATTCAGTTTGTGATTATCTCTACAGTATAGATATAGAGTGTCCCTTTTTTGTAGGACAGTTTCAAAGTTGTGAGTAGCAACTAGTGAGTATTAAATGATATAGGGAGACGGGCAACGTCTTATGAGGTAGAAACTAAAATATAACCAGTCTTGCCTGTTGATACAACCGTCAACGACTTGAATACGCATATAAAACAAGTGCATTTTAGGATAAGTTAAGAATGTTAAGAATGAAGAGATTGGCGGAGAGAACATTTTAACGAAAGACAATGGTATTTATTCAGATTATTGTCATACACTGTTTTTCTTAAAAATATCATTTAACGGAGAGGAGCGACGAGCGACTACGACAAAGTCGACACTGCATCATTTTCAACATCAGAATCCTTGTTCAGCCTCGCACTTACTATAAACTCTATCCTGTTGTTTACGGGCTAAGTATCAACCTGTAAACAAACGGTGACTTCGGCATATCCAAACACTGCTCATGTTGCAATGAATTGCACATATATTTAAATTCTAGTATAAGTGATACATTTGACCGGAATATGAGTCTTGGTTCACCAAGAGCCGTTCAAATGCATTCTCCACCATACGTTTAATCCATAGCATGGGAATCACAATTATATTCAGAAACTGGCATTGAAATAACGTATGTGGTAATATCTGTTAAACAGAGTTGTCGCTTTTATGCTGAAATATTTGAAAAAATCTATCGCGATACAACATTGTATCTGCATATTTTAAGTTCTGGTAGTATGAGAATAAATATATGTTATAGTGCATTCTTTTCACCCATACTCATACACTGCATACGAATTTTTTCCGTTTTATCAAAAATTGACGTTGTAGGCAGTAGGGAACTGTACTGTGGTTTACTTGAATATCTTCATAAGAAAATATTTTAAATACAATGATATAATGAGTAAATACCCATTAATTAATTGACCCATAAATTTATTACGCCAAAATTTAGGTAAAAATAGATTAAGTACTGCTGTTGTAGTTTTGCTTCATACACGTCATACATACGTCAGGGTTTTTATTAATTTGTGAAATGCGTCTTCCGCTTGACTTTTACGTTCTTTAGCTGCAGTAGGGAAAACAAATGAATCATTAACACCAACATGTAGAACATATTTTCACAAAATGTGTTCATTCTGAACAGTGTAATGTTTTTGAGCACACTCACCCCTAAAGGAAGCTTAGCAATGTGATAAATATGTTTTTAGTTTACTATAAAAATTTAGGTAACACGTTTGCTTTGATTGGCAGGTTGTTGTTGAAGACAATCTTTTGAAATAACAAACATTGAAATTTACAACTCCAACCAAGTACAAAGGCCAATATTCCTGTTACAAATAATTCATTGTTGACGATGAAGATTTCACAATGTTACGTTTAGAATCAAGGAAGCGTAGGATTCCCTTAGGCTCAATTGCTTGGGGTTAAGGTCAAGAATAATCTTTTAAAATAAGTATAATCTCAGCAGAAGGTAGGTTAGTCATTATGAATAAGCCTGAGAGGACGAGGTACACGAATATTTCTTCTGTTTCATATATTTAAACTGTGTCCAAAATGGTGTATTTGATGTTAGGGAAATATATTATTAATTATTATTCAAAAAAGTAAGACCTGTACTATTACGA
>JAQGAP010004624.1:0-10162 GCA_034697805.1 Orchesella bifasciata
TTTAGGTTAAGGATGTTATCTTATGATAAGATTGAATAAGATATGATGACTTATTATTATATTTAAACCTAACCAAACCCTGCTTTCGTATATAGTTATTTATTCCGCTGAGAAACTCACGCATCCTATTGCTCTACAAATTCTTGTGTTGATAACGGTAGTTGTTAGTCCATAATACATTATCTATTCACGTAAACCCAATCACGTCACAGAGACATCAGTCCTATAGAATACTTTATTTTAAAAATATTTACCGGGCGGATTTAATTTTGACCGGGCAGTTCGCGAGGTATTGAATTTTAAAGTTATTTATCGTGATTGTTAGAATAAACTTAGCCTTTTGTTTTAAAACTTTGCAGATAGATGGTTTCTGCATTTGAAAAATCATTTCGTAATACTTTACAAATTTTCAACACAAATATTGGGTTTTAAAACAGCATCCCAAAAATATAAGGGATGCAAATTTGCATCACAATAGTGCAAATTGACAGCCCCGGCGTGCTTATTTGCACGCTGATCCTAGACTGACATAGGCATTCTTTAATGTGCAGTCGAGAATAGTAATATATCTAAATAATTTTCAAGAAATCTAGTTGAAAATAAAGTAATATGGACATGTAAATGATTTTCACTAGCATTGTGTATATTGGGTTGGGAGGTCCGTGGCAGCCGATGGTGGTAAAAAACTGACACGTAACCATGTGAAACCGAAACATAACAGATAACCCTTATTTTAATAATTTTGACTGGAACACAAGGTCATTTTCTTAAGTCCTAGCTTTGAGAGGCGTATCTTGTTCCAACTATATTCCACATCCCACATACTTCACATCCCATTTTCCCCCAAGAAATTCTCCCGTCTTTTACTTTCGTGTTTGGCATTGTCGGAAAATTTTAGGCTCACCAAATGAATTTTTTGTCTTTTTTCCTCGTATTATAAAATCAGGAAATATTTTGGTCGCCCAGAAAATTTCCAGGTAACTTCTTTACCGCTGTTTCCCCCTAGCGTCTACGACTATGATGATGCAAACAATGAACCGCCATCCTAGATGCCACCCGCAATATTTGTTTACAAGCG
This sequence comes from Orchesella bifasciata, assembly GCA_034697805.1. Classification (NCBI taxonomy): domain Eukaryota; kingdom Metazoa; phylum Arthropoda; class Collembola; order Entomobryomorpha; family Orchesellidae; genus Orchesella; species Orchesella bifasciata. The sequence continues at coordinate 1,079 of JAQGAP010004624.1, forward strand.
CTTTTTTATTACAAATATAGATGGAATTAGTAGAGCTGCTACTATGTATTCCCATGAAGAGGATGGACGTGTTTTTTTTATTAGTTATACTGCATCATAAAGAGGATGGTACCTAAATGCTAAAATAATAAATATGAACATAAAATAAGTTTTTCCAGGTGTTATGTTCAAGTAAAAAAAATAACGGAATTTGCTGAATCATTGCTGGAACATTTAGTGGGGAAATCAATACCTTCTCCCACTAAATTTTTCACAACAACAAAACACCAGTGAAAACTTTTGTAATACTGTATTTAATATTTCAGCATTTCGGTACCTTGTCGTTATCAAATTGAAAATGTTCATTTGTTATACTCCACCAACCGTTTGGAATCTACATACAAAAATAATATTCAGTGATTTCAAGCCAAATCGACACCGCCCCAAAAATTATGTCTGCAAAAACCGTTTTCGTTATTAAAATATGAAGACCTCTTTGATTTCATGTAAATTGCTGGAACACTAGGTTGGGGTGAGGTGAGACAAAGGTGTTGGGGCTACTTGAACAGCCGATGACGGAATTAATAACGAAAACGGTTTTAGCAGACATGATTTTTGGGGCGGTGTCGATTTGGCTTGAAATCACTGATTAGAAGAGAAAATTATTAAAGACAGGATTTTTAGCGGCGTTGAAGTACCAAAAAAATATTGGGAGAACGTACCGGTTTCCCTACCTCAAATATAGTAATGCCGGAAGCCACTTCTTTCATTCTGGCTGATTTTTTAATTTATTACAGTTTCAGACTAGCTTTGATTTTGCTCCATGGACTAAAAAGCTTTCCAAAACAGTAATTTGGATAAGCCACTGGAAATCGACTTATAAGTAGCAGTGGGGAAAATTGCATTTCCCCACTGTAATTGAATTGTAAGATGCCTGCCTTTTGGTGCATGAAACATGTAGAATGAATGATTGGGTGCTTCTGGGATGCTGTAGAATGAGTAGAATATATTTCATGAGAGGAAAGCTGAAGAAATGTATATTTTGGATTTAGTGGGGAATTGTCTAATTTTTCCCACCAGTTTTTCAGATAGAAAGTTAAAGGATTCCGGTTGCTGGTACATGCGTATAATGGATGATTTGGTGCTTTTAGGATGCTTTTAAAATGCTTTAGTATGTATATTTCATGAGAAGAAAACTGAAAGAAGACGAAGAAGAAGAAGATTCGAAAGACTGGAAACGGGATTATGACGACGAATATGATGAGGCGTAGGGAATTTGGTTAGGTTTTTTCTTCGTTTACCCATCAAATTTAAAGTTTACTTATTTATAATTACTCATTTGCGTGTATTTTTATGACTATTTATTCGTTTAGGATTATTTGTACTTTTATGATTATTTGTAGTTTTATGATTATTTGTAGTTTTATGATTATTTGTTTATGGTGCTAATAAAGAAACGGGCTGAAAATTTAATCGGTTTGTCTTTTTATTTTCACCAATCATCACGTAGTCAGAACATTGCATGTAGAGAGCATATTTAACCACCAGATCATTCGGTGGTGAAAACACCACCTTTACCTACTAAATCCTTTAATTCAGGCGTGTATCAAAACTATCTGTAAATGAAAATGTTGGTTAGGTTGTTCGCAAAAAATATAGCGTTCAGAAAGTTATCAGATTTATAAAATTATCTTTTAAACTCAGAAATATTATTTACTTGGTGTTGTCCCCTCACAGCATTTTGGTGGTTAAATGTTAAGTTTTACCTACTTAATTCACTTCAAATGAATACACCGGTGGGATATCTTCCCGTGTTCATATTATAGTTTTCTATAATTTGGGTTTCTAATACAGCCGACAAAAGTTATTCTTAGGTTAAAGTATGACGAAAATATACATTATTAGTTATTTGTAGTCACTCATTCAAACAAAGATAAAACCAAAAACTGAAAAAGAATCTAAGTAAAACAATAATAACATGAACACCCAAACGTATTTCTTTGACGTTTATTAATACAAACATGGTTTGGCAGACAAAACCTAACATTTGACACCAAAATGCTGCGAGAGGACAACACCAATTTAATAATACCCCAGCCGACAGGCCAACGGTCCGGTGCAACGTTTGTAACAACTACATTGTAAAGCCCAATTAAGCAATATTAATTCATTATACAGTTTTGAATTGGTACAACTTAAAGCGTTTGTAAATGTTTTTTTTTAAATTTGCAGTGGCGTTAAAAAGTTTAACAGGAAAATACTTCTGCGTTTCAACAACTTCCAAAACGCAAAATTTCCGGATTTTCTTGTTTTAACTGGAATTCCATTATTCTTTACGCTAAAACATTGCACAGTTTCAACTTCGCAAGAACCTAGGAGCATTTGTAAAATTGCAAAAATAGAAATGTTCAGCCGCAAAAAACATTTGGTAGGAAAATGCTGCTGCTTCACGACCGCACCATCACGCAAGTAAGTAATGATTTCTGAGTTTACAAGATAAATTTTTTAATCGGATACCATTCAAAAAGCTAAATTTTTGCGTACAATATAACCAACATTTTTATTTACAGATAGTTTTAATACACACCTGAATTGGATGAATTGGTGGGAAAATGCGCTGTTTTCACCAAAAAATGATCTGGTGGGGGAAAGTGCTGTTTTCACCAAAAAATGATCTGGTGGAAATTAAAACAACATTGGATGACCCCAAAACATGAACTTCAACAGAAGGACGTCAAAAAACGAAAAAAGGCTGACTACTTAAAGTGTATGGACCATGACGAGGTTGTAAACGTGGAGATGAGTGGAGGATTAATTTTTAGTGGTGTTTCTTGTATATTCCCCACCTGCTGTTTATTTACATCTCTTTTTTAAATATGCCTTTTTGTTTAATATAACATCTTTGTTTATATTAATAACCAAGATACAGGATAGAAACTTATAGTGTTTAAGTTTTTATTTTCATGAATCATCAAAGTAGTTGGTCAGTACATAGTTTGTAATTCGGTAATAAAAATTACAACCCTCTGCATATTGTGGTGGTGAAAATCTCACTTTTACCCACTAAACTTTTCTCTTATAACATCAGTCGGGAAAATAGCACTCTTATCCACTAAACATTTCTCTTATTACATAGGTGGGAAAATCGCACTTTTACCAACTACTACACAACTTACTTCATTGATTTTACAGCCTTTTCAAAACTTTAAACACTTCATACATTTGTTTCACCGTATAGATTCAGCGTAAACGGGGTTTGTGGAGATAACGAGATAATGACATTTACTCACCGTTCATCCTGAGGATGTACGGTATCAAAAAAATTAAAAGAAAATGAAAAAAATTTTTACACCGTCGATCAAAATTTACTAATAAAAAACAAACACTGGAGTACTGAGCAAAAAAATATGTGATAAAACTGTATTCTGAGCAGTAAAATAATTATTTGTGCCGTTCAACAATGTCAGAGTTTTCAGTGAGGAAAAGAACCATTTTCCCCCCTAAAAATACAGTAATAACTGAAGTCACTTTTTTGCTTTTTCTAATGCATTTTTAGACTGGATTTTCATACCTCAGCTTTATAGGAAATACCTACGTGATAAAATAATAATATGAACACGGGAATATATCTTACTTTGACTTGAAACCCAATTCAGTGGGGAAAAGGTAATGTTCACTCACTAGATTTATTCACCTGGAGTAATGCCACTGCTTTATTTCTTTCCTACTCATTGTATTTATAAAACGAATAGGTAAATCTTGTTAAGTTGAGGTACGAATCTTGATTTATTAATGTTTTGGTGTGGTTATATGACTGATGCAAGTTCTAAGTATGATCATGAAAACATTATATCACGGCGTTTTGCTGGCTTTTATTATCGGTGGGGAATCAGGACTTTCTCCCCACATAGGAAAATACACAGGTTACATAGCTGCTGTTATTTTCTTATAATCATTGTATTTATAACATACTAGCAGAGCCTGTGGTAGGGCCTTGACTTGTCGAAAAATCTTGTTAAGTGCAACTATGTCAAAACGGGAGGGAAAACATGCCGTTTTCCCAACTATATATGTCTGTGCCTATATAGACGCCGCTATTTTTTGCTGCCACGTTCGCCTTTTATTAAAGAATCGCAGGCAATTTTCAGGTGTATTTTCACTTTTGAAGGGAAGTTATGACTTTATCTGACTCGTGAAATATTTCATATGGAATATAAAGAGTTTTTACTGGCGTTTCAATGAACTACAGATTTAGTGGGGAAAAACTCCTGATTCCCCACCTAATGTTTAAGCCAGCAAAACGCAGTGACAGAATGTTTTAATGAATGTAAATATTTGTCTGGGATGACATTTCGCTATGCACATGAGGTCTAATGCAGAAAAAATTATGAAAATCGAATAATTGCGCTCCAAGATTTTGAGCTTTGAAGTTATCAATTCTGGGCGACTTCGAGAAAAAAGTGTAGAAGATCACCAATTCTATACTTTTCGTTTTCTTGTCGTAGATTTACATCTGAAATCCATTTTAAACGTTTATTACTCGTTTTTTCTCGAAGTCCCCCAACTCGACTTCCAGAATTGATAACTTCTAAGCTCAATATCTTAGAGCGCAATTGTCCGATTTTCATAATTCTTTCTGCGTTGGACTTTCCGCACATGATGACAGGTCATTCCGGTTACTTTTACGGAACAAAAACGGTTACTTTATGCAAACGATTGTGGCACCACGCCAAACATCGAAGGTCACAATATCATAAAAGTTTTATATGGAGCATATTGTAGTGTAAAAATGGTTTCCCTAATCGGCATTGGTCCACTTATTCAACTAAAGATTAAAAAATGTGACATTTGTAATCTGGCACCAAAAACCAAGTGTCAAAAACTGGCAAAAATAGCCGCTGGGGTATTACGCAATACGACTGTGTGCCAACTTTCAGGTCAATCGGTCAACAAACGATTGAGTGAATCGCAGACCTTTGATTCACCTTTAGGTTCCCCCAACATACCCCAAAGCCAAAACTTGATTTTTTTCACAGAAATACAATATCTACCGATATATCCTGAAAAACTTTTGGTCGGAGATGCAAAGTTTTATTTTTCGTTGGTGGAAGAATTCTCATCAGTGACATTATAATCAGTAGTGATTGTTGAAGAATGGAACCTAAACAGTACAATAAAATAGAAGTAACATTACATTTCTTTACAGCTGTTTTGATGAGGTAAAAAAATACTGGGTAACCATATCCATTTCGCCACTTAATAGCGATATTCGTATTTTGTCTGCTGCTGTCGACTGAATCTAAAAAGTGAAATAAAAATGCCAACAAAAATGTATTTTGAATAGACATGGAAATTAACCATGGAAAGGAATTAGTGAGGAAATTTATCAATTTCCTCTCCACAATAAATTAATAAAGCTGGGGAACTTTTCTACTGAAATCTAAGTATGACAATTAAAAAATTTTAAGATGTTTAATGGGGATTGACTAAAACTTTCGACGCTGATTTACAAATCAAAATATGATATATATATATACCCCTAAAGAAGACGTGAGACCTTATTAATCAAAAAATTAATGATGATAACACGAAAAACAAAGAAACTTTCGTTGGCGTTGATGCGTTCGTGGGAAATGACCAAATTCGTCGTGTTATTCAATTGTCTTCTCACTACCGTTGTCAAAAGAATCTACGGAATAAAATAAAATAAATCGGCTAAAAAAGATTTTTTACATGCGGATTAATGACGTAAAATGTTAGTGGGGGAATGCTACTAATTCCCAACTAGATTTTGATAGTCAAATATATTTATTCTGGCACATGAAATATGAGTATAAGTGCTGATTGGGTGTTTTTCTGGTGGTTTAGGATGATGAATGGGATGCATTTTGAGTGAAGAAAGCTGAAAAATTCTCAGTTTCCGATTCAGTGGGGAAATGTGTGATTTTCCCCACTAGATTTTGATTCTCAAACGTATGTATTCCGGTACATGAAATATGAGAAGAAGTGGTGATTGGGTACGTTTTCGATGGTCTAGGATGAATGGGATTCAGTTTAAGTTTAGAAAAAAGGAAAATCTCCATTTCGGATTCAGTGGGAAAATGTGTGATTTTCACCACTAGATTTTGATTGTCACATATGTGCCTGCCATTTATTAAAACGAAGATAAGGAAAAGATTATGGTTGAACTCGCCTGGTAACAACTTTATGCATGAAATGGTGTGGCTTATTTTTTTGCATAAAAAGATATGGCCAAATTAGGATACGGAAAAAAATATTTGATAGAGACCTTCTCGTTAGAGTGGACACATTTATACAACTCCATTTTATTTTAAGCAAAAGAAGTTACAACGAAATCTATTACAGCAGTTTTGTAGCAAATTTAATAAGCTTCAAAACCTAGAAAAGATACCATTATTGACCTCGTGGCGGATCTTTTTCTTCAGGCTTCTCATGAGGCTCGCGCCGGAAGACTTTCCAACTTTTGATGAAGTTTTCTCCTAGCAATTTTTGAATTGGCGAATGGTCTTGGGCACTTCATGTAAGGTACGGTAGTAGCATTTACCCAAAGCCCAGGTTTGTTTGATCGGACGAAGATGGGGGACGTGGGGCAGGTTCTAGGTCTGCTCTACCAAAGGCCCCTTTTCCCGTAAAAATGTCAGCACGTTCTTTTGATGAGGAATCAAAGCCAAATCGGGCCAGAAGACGACTTGGATCACTACATTGTGCCCCTGGATGTTGGGAATCAGATTTGTCTTTAAACACGGCTCTAAGTACATTTTTACGGTCATGGTGCCCCGAGATATGAAGGGCTTCAAAATGTTCCGAAATTGGTCCACAGCCTGCCAAACTAGATATTTCTCAGGAAATTTTGACAAAACTTCTAATTTCTTCTATGTAGCTTTAGAGTCTAAGCTGTCGAAACATTGCCAAGCTGAAGTCTGGAAAGCGTTTTGGATGACGTACGTATCATCGTTCATTAGGCCAATGTTTCGTTGCTATTTTTTGCATTGCAATGGCTCGCGTTCTTCAGAGGTCTCCCCTGTGAAATTTTTTGCTTGGAGGTACTCTTTTTTTGTTCTGGCAAGAATCTCCAGTTTCTTAGCTTTAATATAAATTGAAGTGCCTTCATTTATTTTTTGTTTCTTCGCCGTTAGCCTGCTGGAAGTTGAGAGATGACACTGACATGAGCGCTTCACGGCCATTTTCTTCGTCGGCGTCTCTATCTTAGTAGCACGACCACTCTGGAACTTCATTTTGTGTCCACCAGATTCTCCAGCGTTTTTTATCCATCTTTTGATTGTGACACATTTGTAACCCTCTTTTTCGATGAACAGCCATGTCTTCTTCTTGTCAACTTTAAACTCTTTTTTGTACTTCGGAAAAACGTAGGCGGCGAGCTCCACACTCTTCTGTCTTTTTAAATGCACCCGGGCCATTTTCGAAATATTGAAAATATACGTTTTGTTCACAATAAAAATCTGTGTCGACTACATATCAAAGCAGCTTCAATGCGCTTATCAGCTGATAAGCATAAACAAAGCAAAAAAGTGTCCAATCTAACGAGAAGGTCTCTATGTACTGGTTTAACGTCGTTTACAAAATATACAGTGAGGGCTGAAAAAACTTTGTTGACGATCAGATGTTTGGGAAAAAACTCATTCACGTTTGGAAAGTCAAGTAGATTGATGGCTTCCTAGTTGTTTTTTCAGAATTTCATTTTTACATTTTTGATAATTGTCGAGTAAATAACCTAAGTTTTTGATCTAATTGTTTCGGTATTTTATTTTTGGAGTTGAGATGTCTGGAAACGGAAGATGTAGTAAACGGAAGTCGGTAGCTTCCAAGCGGAAGGCTGAAATGCAGCCAAAGAAAAAGTCGCAGCCGAAAAAAGAGAAAATGGATTGTGCTTCACTATGCAGTTCGTCATCATCGGGATCTGGTTCTGATAATGATGCAAGCATATCTAAATCGGGAGTTCCTTGTAAGTGAATAATTTCTGCGGGATATGACCACTTGATACACTCATGTTTAATTGAGTGGGTGAATGTGTGATTTTTTGCACTATTGTTATCGTTTGTTATTCATTTATTGTTGTTTTTAGCTCGAAAACAGGGTCTGTCACGACCAGGCTCCTCACATCCAACAGTGGCTATTATTCGTCCGTTTCCGCTGCCTATTCCACGAGAACCAGACTTTGCACCAAAGGGGAAGATCGTTTTTACGTGGGAAGATGCTACAGCCAAACTTCCAGGGAAGGCTTATCCCGGATACGTGACACATGTCGAGCAGAATGGGTCCAGATCTGTACATCAATTTGGCTTCGGGCCTACAGGATGTTTTTTTTAAGTTTAGACATTTTGACGCCTCCGAAATGGAGTGCTTTCGAATAAAAAGATCAGAAACCAATACACCATTCTAATCAAGAGAGTCTGCTCTTCATTTTCCACTTTCGTGCATTTTATTTGGTGTAGCCATTCCTCGAGAAATTTCACCGGAAGCGGAATCGTCCATTTTGGAGCTTTCCAAAAGTAACTGCCCGCAAAAAGCTAGAATTTGAACATTACAGAAGCACGGAATTCACGTGTCGAGGACCGCAATTTACTATACAGTTCATTGCGATGGAAATGGAAGGGCTGCGCATGCTTTTGGAGCCACCACACCACCCAGGAATCGAATCAAGAAAAAGCGCACACCAGTCGTGATCAGGAAAGTCGACCTTTTCACCAAGAAAGAAAGCTCGTGACATAGCTAAAATGTGTCAAATTTCTCCCTATACAGTTCTGAGAAACATTCATGAAGATTTGTGGGGAAAAACCTTCAAAAAAACTGCCGTTCATGCGATGAAAGACAGTCATCGGGCAAGCCGGAAATCAAACTGTAAGAGCCCCTACGAAGAACATCTGGTGGGTGAAAAGAGTTAGTTAGTCGTCACACTAGACGTGAAAAAGGTTTTTTCTCAATGACTGAAACGGGTCGAGAAAATTCTGCCATGCAAAGCAAAAATATGCGGTGGAGAACTTTGTGGTTGAGAAGAAAGAAAATTTTTGTGACACATTTATGGTGTTGGGTGCTTTGCTTGGGCGAGAGGTACTTCCATTATTT
>JAQGAP010004625.1:0-10161 GCA_034697805.1 Orchesella bifasciata
TGTCGTGGAACCGAGTCTCCTGTTCTATTATTCGTATTAAAATCATCTTGAATAGGTAGGTTTTCTATTCCAATTACGACACCGGGACCCAAATCGACATAGACAACGAAACCAATTGGCTGAGCTGCACAAATCATATAATATAAATATGGTTAAAATACGATAAAACAGTTGGGACATTGTTTGGAAAAGTATGAATTATTACTTACTGTAAAAATTAGGATCAACTCCGTAAAAGAAGACTTCAATAATCTTGGCAGCGTTTGCATATTTGGGGTTATCTGCGACATAGCCTCCGTACCTGTTTTTAATAAATGAAAGTTATTACTTGAATTACAATTATATTATTACAGACTCCACAGACAAAATTTGTCTTCGAATGCATTACACTACGTACCAAAAACTATCATAAATGATATCTTTCACATCATAGCCCAAAGCCTTTAGTCTGCGTCTGACCTCTGTATCAGCCAAAGCGATTTCTCCACCACTGGTTTGATCTTCGATTGTAAGGACGGCAACTTTTTGACCTGGTTCTGCCTCTGTCCACTTCTCAACTTGCATGGTACTCAGATTAACAATTACGGAGATAGGAATTCTTTTGACGGGGTCGGCAATCATGACCGTTACTATCCTGGGAATAACCCCAGGAGGCGGGTTGGTTCCAGAGAGGTAATACGGGAGAGCCAGTGTTTTATTTACTTCAACAATTCCAATGCACTTAAATTGCCATTTGGAAGTTGAGTTGTAAGCACGGACGACCAAAGCAGCAAGACGAATTTCGGATTGTGATAAAGGATCCCATGGACTAGCATATTCTAAAACAGAGTATCAATATAATTGATGGATTTTTGTTAAGCTATTTTAACTGGATAAGGTAACATGTAGAAAATGCATACCTTGTGGGTAGGGGAATCCAGTAAAAACTTTATTAGCCGTGAGAAGCTTGTCCATAAGCGGGGCTTGTGGGACAAATGCATCATTAACTCCATCTTTGGCATCTTAAAAATAAATTAAAATAGTAAATTAAACTAATAATTAATGCTGACTGGAAATCTTAACCAGTTACTGAATTCAGTCACAAACACAGTCAGAGTATTTAGTAAAAAAACCTTACATTTCTGTCTGAAGTTAAGTGTGGAACAGTCACCACCAACTGCAAGAGCTGCAAGTATAAAACACAGGGCCGGGTTCGGCCTTGATACTCGCCAGTTAAGCATCCTACCGGATTTGATCGGACTGTGAAGAAACTGTAAGTTTCAAATTACTTGTCAAGAAAAAAGCGATGTTGTTCGCTTCATAGACAAAATTACAGTGGTGTGCGTGAGGGGTGAAATACTCAATTTATAGCAAAAAGTAATGTGCCCCGAAAACGACATCAATGCTTTAAGCTCAATTCTTAAAATATTATTGAAGTTTAATTCGTTGAAAACGCAGGAGAGTAGCTAAAGCCGATAGCCGAAGAATGAGTATATGCTAAACCACTTGCTAGGGGTACTTTTCGACACCTTCGGCATCAATGGAAAGGGATAAACATTTCTACAAAAATTAAAAAAGGGAAGGCTACATATACTATGCAATGAAAGTAACCGAAAGATTTCTTTCCGTAAAAGATATGCTAAAGCTCAGACTCATTCAGATCGTAAGGATTGCGTTATTTGATATTTCATAACGTCCATGCATAATGCAAGAGGTACCTATATTGACATTTTACGGCTCAGTTAGAAAATATTTTGAGGTACTTGTCGAATTGTCATAAGCCATTTACTAACTTATTTCTTTGTATGTGCATGATTGTTTGTTGGGAGTGGCTTTACACAGACGAAACAATAAAAATTTTGAGCTATGTGAATAAATGTTTAATGCTCATTTCTATTTTTATGTTTATGAATGCTAAAAGCCTTTTAAAATTTACCCTTTTAGATAAGACAAAACAAAGAACGATTGTTTGTTGACATTTTATAAAATGCATAACCTTAAAATATTCTGTCTGGCTCTATTTGAAGAAAGGTATTCATAATAAATAATCCTTCCCTTCCGTGAAGTGATATGAACATGAAGTGGACATTTCGGAAAAAATTGCCTAGCATTAGTCCCATATAATACGGTATGAAAATGTATTGATAAGAGTAAAACGACACCAAGATTTTCACTATATATGATACGTGATGTATGATTAAAATTAATATCAAGCAATGTTATGCTATTCATCTACAAATATGGCCAGTTCATGAATGGAAGCATTGTTTAAATGTATTTTCTAGGTATGCATGCGGTGTATACATATCAGGTTCTATGAAAGTTCAAAATGGACAACTAAAATCGAAGTTGATGCCAACTGTTAAATGCATTCATTTTCTCACACGAGAGATATATAATTACGAGTGCATGATGACGCGCTGCTAGTTAAGTTTTGCATTTGTAAATAATAAGCTTATTATATGCCAGTCTATTTGTCAATTCAATCTGACAATGCATGCACTGGAAGATAAATAATTTATAATATGCCGTTACGAAAAAAAAAAAGATTTATTTTTAAAAATCAAGTCAGTTATTTTATAAATACGCAGCATATTAAAATCTTTCATTTAGACATTACATCCATTTGAGTCTAACTTGTATCATTTTACCTTTTATCTTAATCGTATCTATTCAAATTTGACAATTGCACTTCTTATAACATGAAATCAACATTATTTACTTCGAAGAGTTCCATCCAGTAGCATGTGGACTGGGGTAGAGTGGTCCCCACCCAGTTTCATTTGGACCTTCACCGTCGCCTGCGGTTGTCTCACTGGCAGGTGGGTCAGTGACAGCTGGGTTATTCTTCAGGAAGTTACTAGGTCGTAGCCTAAACCCTGTTAACCTAAAATCATTATAAATGCAATAACACTGTTATGTCATAAGCTCCAAATTGAAAGCGTTAAACAATGTATAACGATTAATGGCAGAATTTAAAAGCAACTTCCTGTTTACCCTTCATCGCTGGAAAACACTGGCCAATCCTCAACATCCGGAAAATGTACGCTTCGGGCCACATGCCATATAACAACATCCGTATTCTCAATGTCAGCATTAGGATTTTGATACGTCCAGTTAGCAAGTCCACTATCAAGGTACAGTCCACCAGCAAAAATTTGGTCAGGGTTGTAAGGCAAAACCCATGTGCTATGATCAGTCCACTTCGCTCTATCTCGCAATGGGCTGTCTGGAGTTAAAAAGTTGTCATTCAGCTGCCCTCGAGGAATAAGCTTCCAAGACGATGGCTTCCCACTTAAAGACTGCAGTTTATTTGGATTGGAGATTCTCCAAAATCTGGCAGTCGCTGGATTGATATCTGATGGACTTTCTCCAGCAGTCTTGAAGACAGTTGCATTGAGTTTGATGCCATTTCCATAAGGATTATTAGAGGGCTCAACGGATACAATGTCTTCAACCGACACAGTATTTTCAACTCCATCAATATCTGCATCAATTCTTAAAGCAAAGTAGTGGTAGTAATCTTGGGCGTAGACTTGGGGTTGCATAAGATTTCCATAAGGAGGAGCTTTCACATCCACGGCCAGTAAGTTGGTGGACAATATACCAACCATTTTAACGGCAAATTCGACCGTGGCGTCGGTATAAAATCTCCACGATACCCAGTAATCTGCATTACCGATGGTGGATAAAAAGCTTAGGGACAACCTCTGGGCTCTAGATACTGCCATTCTATCCACTTTCCTATCATAATGAACCCAACTAATCCCGGCGTCTTCTTCCACTATACAAATTGACCTTGGCACAACCCATGTTTCAGCAGCCTCATTGTGGTGATCAGACTGGAAGTAACGAGCGTCACCGCGACAAAATTGCTTCTCCAGCAGTTCATCAATTGAAGATCCAAACTCCGAGTTACCCATTTCAGAAGGCTATTAAATAAAACGATGGATTATTAACAGCGTAAGAAACCTACTTTCACTCTCCAACGGTAGATTTAGCGCACTATTAAGGACACCGATGGAAACAACAAACTTATTCAGACACCTTACAGATTTTCGGTGGTAGGGTGGTCTTGGGTCTCCGTATTGTAGAAGGACTTCAGAAATTGAAAGTCTGTAAAACAACGCACGAACTTTTCCATCATCATTGTATGTAACTGTGTAGATATGAGGTCCTTCGCGTGGATTGTAGCTATTAAGAAAGCAGGAATATGCGTTCATTTTCCAAATATATTTAGCATTCAGAAACTATTAAGGTTTAATAAAAAATATTTTACACTTACCCAACACGAAACTGAAAGTTTTGCCATGTAATTTTTCTCCCCTCAACTAAGAAGCTGGGGCCATCCTTTTGGGTGATTGTGAGTGGTTTCAAATCTTTACTAACAGTGCCTAGAGGAAGATCTTCCGGGTAATATGGGGCACCCTGTCGCGGAACTGATTCTCCAGTTCTATTACTCGTGTCAAAGCCTTCATGTATCGGGAGATTTTCTATTCCGAGTACGACGTTAGGACCCAAATCGACGTATACAACGAAGCCGATTGGGTGAGCTGCACAAAAATACATGATTAAAATACAGTCGACTTTGATATTGTGACGAAGAGAAAGTATAACTTACCAAAGTAATTAGAATCAACCCCATACAAGAAAACTTGGATAAGCTTAGTAGCCTTTGCATATTTGGGGTTATCTGAGACATAGCCTCCATCCCTGTTTATGAGTACAATAAATAGTATTGGTTATGAGGAGAATATTATTATGAACTTGAAAGGGAAATGTTTTTTAAAATTTCACAATCAGTAAACTACGAACCAAGTATCAGTAACTACATTTTTTGTATCAAGATATCCCAAGTTTCCTAGTTTAAGACGAACATTCGGATCCCGCAAAGCGATTTCTGAAGCACTTGCCACATCTTCGATCGTGATGATCGCAACTTTTTGACCTGGCTCTGCCTCTGTCCACTTCTCAACTTGCATGGTACTCAAATTGACAATTACAGAGATAGGAATTCGTTGGACGGGATCGGCAATCAGGACCGTTACTATCCTGGGAACAAGTCCAGGGGGTGGGTTAGTACCGGACAGGTAATATGGGAGAACCAGGGTTTTATTCACTTCCACAATCCCAATGCATTTGAACTGCCAGTTGGAAGATGAATTGTAAGCACGTACAACCAAAGCAGCAAGACGCATTTCGGATTGTGATAATGGATCCCATGGACTAGCGTATTCTGAAACAAAGTATCAATATAATTGATGGATTTTTGTTCAGCTATTTTAACTGGGTAAGGTAACATGTAGAAAAAGCAAACCTTGTGGGTAGGGAAATCCAGTGAAAACTTTACTGGCCGTGAGAAGTTTGTCCATAAGCGGGGCTTGTGGGACTAATGCATCATTGATTCCATCTTTGGCATCTAAAAAAAATAAATAAATAATAAATAAAATTAATAATTAATACTGACTGGAAATCTTAACCATTACTGAATACAGTCACAATCACAGTCAGAGTTTTCTGTAAAAAACCTTACATTTCTGTCTGAACTTAAGTGTGGAACAGTCACCACCAACTGCAAGAGCTGCAAGTATAAAACACAGGGCCGGGTTAGGCCTTGATACTCGCCAGTTAAGCATCCTACCGGTTTTGATTGGACTGTGAAGAAACTGTAAGTTTCAAATTACTTGTCAAGAAAAAAGCGATGTTGTTCGCTTCATGGACAAAATAATTGTGGTGTGCGTGAGGGGTGAAAATATTCAATTTATAGCAAAATGTACCCCGAAAACAACATCAATGCTTGAAGTCCAATTCTGAAAATATCATCTAAGTTTAATTCGTTGAAAACGCTGGAGAGTAGCTAAAGCAGATAGCCGAAGAATGAGTATATGCTAAACCGCTTGCTAGGGGTACTTTTCTACACCTTCGGCATCAACAATGAAAGGTTTGTTTTGGAAAGGGTTTAACATTTCTACAAAAATTAAAAAGGGAAGGCTACATATACTATACAGTGACAATAACCGAAACATTGTTTTCCGTAAAAGATGTGCTGAAGCTCAGACTCATTCAGATCGGATTTTCGTTATTTGATGTTTCATAAGGTCCATGCAAGAGGTACGATTTTACACATTTTACGGCTGGAGAGGGGAAAAATTGTTTAAGAGGTACCTTATCAACCTCTGTCAAATATACGCTATTTACCATGCATGAGGTACTTATACAGACATTTTACTGCTCAAGAAAATATTTTAAGAGGTACCTTTGTCAAATTGGTATAAACCATTTACTAACCTATTTCTTCGTATGTGCATGATTGTTTGTTGGGAGTGGCTCCACACAGACGACAGACGAAACAATACATATTTTGACCTATATGTGAATAAAATGTTTAATGCCCATTTCTATTTTTATGTTTATGAATGCTAAAAACCTTTTAAAATTTACCCTTTTAGATAAGACAAAACAAAGAATGCTTGTTTGTTGACATTTTGTAAAATTCATAACTTTAGAATATTCTGTCTAGGTCTTTTTAAAGAAAGACATTGATAATAAATAATCCTTCCGTTAAGTAATATGGACATGAAGTGGACATTTCGATAAAAGTTACTTCGTTTTATTACCATATCATCTGGTTTCACATGTGGAATGACATGAGTAAAACGATAGCAAGAATTTCTCTATGCATTGAGAAATTGTGAGATATGATTAAAATTAATATCAAGCAAAATGATGCTATACATCTACAAATATGGCTAGTTCATGAATGAAAGCATTGTTTATATGTGTACTATGCATGCGGTGTATTATACACCGTGTATAATACATAGCAGGTTCTATGAAAATGAAATGGTCCGATTCGGAAGTTCAAAATGGAAAACTTAAATCGAAGTTCATGCCAAATGTTGAATCCATTCATTTTCTCACGTGAGATACTTAATAAGAGTGCATGATGATACGCTACATTTGGTTAAGTTTTGCATTTATAAATTACAACTTTACAACCTTATAATTAATATACCAGTCAATTTTACAAGTCAATCTGACAATGCCTATACTGGAAGATAAATAATTTATAATGTGCCGTTACGAAAAAAATAAGATTTATTTTAAAAAATCAAGTCAGTAATTTCATAAATACGCAGCATATTAAAATCTTTCATTAAAACATGTTACTATCCTTTTGAATCCAACTTGTATCATTTTACCTTTTATCTTAATCGTATCTAGGATCAAATTTGACAATTGCACTTCATCAACATTATTTACTTCGAAGAGTTCCATCCATTAGCATGTGGACTGGGGTAGAGTGGTCCCCACCCAGTTTCATTTGGACCTTCACCGTCGCCTGCGGTTGTCTCACTGGCAGGTGGGTCAGTGACAGCTGGGTTATTCTTCAGGAAGTTACTAGGTCGTAGCCTAAACCCTGTTAACCTAAAATCATTATAAATGCAATAACACTGTTATGTCATAAGCTCCAAATTGAAAGCGTTAAACAATGTATAACGATTAATGGCAGAATTTAAAAGCAACTTCCTGTTTACCCTTCATCGCTGGAAAACACTGGCCAATCCTCAACATCCGGAAAATGTACGCTTCGGGCCACATGCCATATAACAACATCCGTATTCTCAATGTCAGCATTAGGATTTTGATACGTCCAGTTAGCAAGTCCACTATCAAGGTACAGTCCACCAGCAAAAATTTGGTCAGGGTTGTAAGGCAAAACCCATGTGCTATGATCAGTCCACTTCGCTCTATCTCGCAATGGGCTGTCTGGAGTTAAAAAGTTGTCATTCAGCTGCCCTCGAGGAATAAGCTTCCAAGACGATGGCTTCCCACTTAAAGACTGCAGTTTATTTGGATTGGAGATTCTCCAAAATCTGGCAGTCGCTGGATTGATATCTGATGGACTTTCTCCAGCAGTCTTGAAGACAGTTGCATTGAGTTTGATGCCATTTCCATAAGGATTATTAGAGGGCTCAACGGATACAATGTCTTCAACCGACACAGTATTTTCAACTCCATCAATATCTGCATCAATTCTTAAAGCAAAGTAGTGGTAGTAATCTTGGGCGTAGACTTGGGGTTGCATAAGATTTCCATAAGGAGGAGCTTTCACATCCACGGCCAGTAAGTTGGTGGACAATATACCAACCATTTTAACGGCAAATTCGACCGTGGCGTCGGTATAAAATCTCCACGATACCCAGTAATCTGCATTACCGATGGTGGATAAAAAGCTTAGGGACAACCTCTGGGCTCTAGATACTGCCATTCTATCCACTTTCCTATCATAATGAACCCAACTAATCCCGGCGTCTTCTTCCACTATACAAATTGACCTTGGCACAACCCATGTTTCAGCAGCCTCATTGTGGTGATCAGACTGGAAGTAACGAGCGTCACCGCGACAAAATTGCTTCTCCAGCAGTTCATCAATTGAAGATCCAAACTCCGAGTTACCCATTTCAGAAGGCTATTAAATAAAACGATGGATTATTAACAGCGTAAGAAACCTACTTTCACTCTCCAACGGTAGATTTAGCGCACTATTAAGGACACCGATGGAAACAACAAACTTATTCAGACACCTTACAGATTTTCGGTGGTAGGGTGGTCTTGGGTCTCCGTATTGTAGAAGGACTTCAGAAATTGAAAGTCTGTAAAACAACGCACGAACTTTTCCATCATCATTGTATGTAACTGTGTAGATATGAGGTCCTTCGCGTGGATTGTAGCTATTAAGAAAGCAGGAATATGCGTTCATTTTCCAAATATATTTAGCATTCAGAAACTATTAAGGTTTAATAAAAAATATTTTACACTTACCCAACACGAAACTGAAAGTTTTGCCATGTAATTTTTCTCCCCTCAACTAAGAAGCTGGGGCCATCCTTTTGGGTGATTGTGAGTGGTTTCAAATCTTTACTAACAGTGCCTAGAGGAAGATCTTCCGGGTAATATGGGGCACCCTGTCGCGGAACTGATTCTCCAGTTCTATTACTCGTGTCAAAGCCTTCATGTATCGGGAGATTTTCTATTCCGAGTACGACGTTAGGACCCAAATCGACGTATACAACGAAGCCGATTGGGTGAGCTGCACAAAAATACATGATTAAAATACAGTCGACTTTGATATTGTGACGAAGAGAAAGTATAACTTACCAAAGTAATTAGAATCAACCCCATACAAGAAAACTTGGATAAGCTTAGTAGCCTTTGCATATTTGGGGTTATCTGAGACATAGCCTCCATCCCTGTTTATGAGTACAATAAATAGTATTGGTTATGAGGAGAATATTATTATGAACTTGAAAGGGAAATGTTTTTTAAAATTTCACAATCAGTAAACTACGAACCAAGTATCAGTAACTACATTTTTTGTATCAAGATATCCCAAGTTTCCTAGTTTAAGACGAACATTCGGATCCCGCAAAGCGATTTCTGAAGCACTTGCCACATCTTCGATCGTGATGATCGCAACTTTTTGACCTGGCTCTGCCTCTGTCCACTTCTCAACTTGCATGGTACTCAAATTGACAATTACAGAGATAGGAATTCGTTGGACGGGATCGGCAATCAGGACCGTTACTATCCTGGGAACAAGTCCAGGGGGTGGGTTAGTACCGGACAGGTAATATGGGAGAACCAGGGTTTTATTCACTTCCACAATCCCAATGCATTTGAACTGCCAGTTGGAAGATGAATTGTAAGCACGTACAACCAAAGCAGCAAGACGCATTTCGGATTGTGATAATGGATCCCATGGACTAGCGTATTCTGAAACAAAGTATCAATATAATTGATGGATTTTTGTTAAGCTATTTTAACTGGATAAGGTTACATGTAGAAAACGCAAACCTTGTGGGTAGGGGAATCCAGTAAAAACTTTATTAGCCGTGAGAAGCTTGTCCTTGAGCTGAGCTTGGGGTACGTTGGCATCATTGATTCCTTCTTTGGAATCTAATGAATATTAGTTAGTATGCAATCATTAGCCTTCAATTATCGAATACAGTTGGGACAAATAAAAATAGCTTTCATAAAAAATGGCTTACATTTCTGAGTAAAGTTTGTAAACTGGGAATAGTCACCAACTGCAAGTCCCGCAAGTATAAAGCATAGGGCCGGGTTCGGCCATGATAAACGCCAGTTTAACATCCCAAAGTTTTTGGTGGCAGTAGGACA
>JAQGAP010004626.1:0-10160 GCA_034697805.1 Orchesella bifasciata
ATGAAAAAGTAAATTAAAATGAGTCAAATCAAATAACAGAAACTTCTAATTGACCCACTTGAAAACGTAATATACTTTCAAATTAATAAGCTATTTAATGAAATCGCATCAATGACATAATTGATGCCTCTTCTAACATATAGAGCTTTCAAATTATTATGAAGCAATTTAAGTTGGCATAAACATTTTTTACCGTTCTGACTTCACTACGAATGCTTGATGAAAATTCTGAAACTAATATACAATTATTTGAGATGCGATATATATAAAGAAAGTTGCTCTCGAATTCCTGATTTCGGACTACTTCATTCGTGAGGAAATCTACAGAAATTATATTCCGTCAGTTGAGTGGATCTCAAGTTGTCAAGTCAAGTTCCTACATTCCTATTCCTTTTAGAGACATCATCGTCATCATCATTGAATACTAAATACTAATAATCATAATGATATCATTCATGCAAGCGTGCAAGTACGAATTTCTTTGCTTCAAAACTCTTGCTCTCTTCTTCCTCGTCCGCCGCCATCCTCTCATTTTGAAGAAGGCTTTGGCAAGATGACAGAGACTGAAGAAGACGACAAAGAGAAGTAGTACAAGAAGAAGACCGGATCTTTCTTTCAGAGTCTTAAGTCTTCATGTGGCATTAATATTAGGAAAGGAAAAGGATGAAAAAGTGGAGACGAGCGAGGGTTTGGCAAAACCAGACACACAACAGCCAAGCACACACACAGACTTTTCAAAAGACTGAAAAGTAAAGTGCTTAAAAGGACTATTACAGTGTATATATATTGACTACTACTACGGGAAATGAAAATTCCAAAAGAAGCAAAGCATTTCCTTATACTTGTACTGCAGATTAAACTTTTATCAGCATCTCACAACCACCTCCACCCTACCCAGTGTTATAGAGAGAGCTGTGTAGTTCATGGAATATTGTGGTGGCATGCGAACGAGAAACAGTGCAAACTATTCCAAATAAATATCTCTTGGGCTTTAGGGCCATTTATTAATTAATCATGGAAAATTAATGTCTTCTCAAGAAGAAGCTTGAAAAGAGAACGATATACCTAGACACGGATGAGATGAGACGAGCGCACGAAAACCTGCACTAAAGCGAGAGATGTAGACGGAAGAAACGTTATAATGGAAAATAGGGAAATGGTACTACTACTTGTTTTGTTTGCTTTACAAATAGCTGTTTAAAAGGAAATTGGTTTGAAACAAGCTGTAAGGCGTAAGGGCTATTACTTTTATACACCCTGTACAAATTTTGAAAGTAAAAGGCAGACAGAGAAATAAGCATGTAATAATCGCCCTTTAAGATACATACACACATAGTTCGAGAAACAATGCCGAACACATGATAATTTTCTCTGTAGGAATGGTATATAGAGAATATTATTCGCATACGTATCTGTATGTGCAAGACATGCAGAATAGCAGAATATCAGGGAGACCCTCATTCTATTCACTTTGTCTCGATCTCGCCTACTTTCTCCCTTTTGCCTTGTTGTTTATGCCTTTGACTTGACTACTACTTTGGGTTGGTGAGGATCCAAGCAAAATTGTCACATCACATTTGTCCCTTGGCTCTATATAATATAGCGGGTATTCCAACAAATACAAATCTGTCCTGCTTGCAAAAAGCAGCGGAGAATCAAAGAACAGACAAGAGAAGTCAAAAGTGCTACGTTTGTAAGACAGTGTGCTGAAAGGGAAAAACGAAAGATTTCGTTGGCTTTTCGCATTGTCCTGGTGGCTCCTCCGCTTTGGGTATGGTGTTCTCTGTCATTTTGTAATAATTCATTACATACGTGTATTTTCAGAGAAAGGCAAAAGGAAAGCCGAGAATAAAAAAGAAGATGAAGAAGCTGGTTGGTTGCTATATATGTAGGTTTCAAGGAACAAATAAAAATGTCTCTTGTCGGTCCTCAGAATGCTCAGTGTGTTACTTGAAAAAATTGTCTAGGCACAAAAACGAATGACATACTCATCACCATCACCAGCATCTCATGACTCATGACAATGATGATCACGGTTAGAGTCAAAGTATAAAAAAACTGGAAGCTTTCGTATACAAATGCATTCGGTGTCTCTCATGTTGAGGGGAGAGACTGTCGCAGTAAGACAGGCAGGGCACAACATGCTACTTTCCACCATGTTGACATTTTTTTAACATTTGGCTCAAAATATGTAATTTGGGTTACACATTGCATTGCATGCATACACGGCATAGCTTTGTTGACAGGAAAGACAATGGATATGATGTGAACTGTGAGCGAATGCGAACTACGAGGGCAACAGGGAGTAATGAAAAATTAGAGGAATAAAAGCAATCTCTTTGTCTACAAGTACCCCATTCCCATTTCAGCAGGTCTTTTTTTACAAAGTAGTGATGCAAAGTACAGAATGTGCAAATGGAGTGACTGAGAAAAATGCAAAAGAAATTCGTGTAGCTTTCTATTCTTGTTGCTTTTTTTTTTGTTTCATCTCAAAGAATATAAAACACATTCGTGTCGCAAGCAAAAGGCGGAAATGGTGAAGTTACAAAAATTAAAATTTCATTTTTTCCCTTCTGGCTGTCGAGTATTTAGTAACGTGTGTGTTATTCAGCAAAACAGGGCTGTCCAAATCTCACTAAGGACTCATACTTCTTATATATATTATGTGGTGGTTATACAACAAATAGCTCAAACATTTTGGATACATTTTTCATCTTCTTGTTCTTTCTTCCTTTTCCTTTCCGTGATGTGAATGGGATGTAAATGTGAACTAGCTGTTTTGTAATATTATTGCATATATTATGCATTTGTGTATCCAGACTCCACTCGACTCACATCATGGAATATATATTTCTTTTTTTTAGTATTACGTACACAATCGACAATGTGGACATCGTAAAAAGTTGAAAATACAGTCAGTACATGTTTGTTTTTTCTCATATAGCTTCCAGCAGCATATAATCCAGCAAAAATGTGTTTCACAGGCAGCAGCATAAGGAATATTCTCTTTTCAAAAAAGAAAACTGGGAAGAGATTTCTTTTTGTTGTGAAAGAGAGATTTTCTCAGTCAGCGGCAGCAACAGCAGTGCAGTGTGCAGTAGCATCAGCAACATCAGTAGCATCAACTGAAGAGGCAAAGCAATTCAAGATCATCACCATCATCACTAAACTGAATAGGGCAAAACCGGGAGCAAAGAGTGAACCAAAGTGTGGATGTGGAGAGAAGTTGTAGTAGTAGGAGTAGAAAAAGTGAATAATATTGTAGCGAAAACCTCATCCAGAGCGGCGAGAGCCTTGCTTGCTTGCTTGCATACCATATATATATATAAAACTGTCCATGTCCATGAGTCGAAGATTATACTTATCCTCACTGACTTTTTAAACTGAACTGGAAAAGAGAAAGAAGAAAAAAAAGTAAGTTTTGGGCAATGTAGAAATGTACATCTTTGAAAAAGGGAGTTTCCAGAAGTGTTGTAGTCGTATCGTAATATTAAAGTAGTAAAGACTCAAGGAAGAAGATTGCGAAAAATTGGATTTGTTTGGCATGGAGCCAGACACGATTTTCAACTCAATGGAGGTTGGCAGCAGCAAGCAAGGCCAGGCAGACATCTGGAGCTGTCAAGGGCAGCAGTAGTATATATGTATAAGTGGTTGTAGCAAGCATTTTTGGTGGTAGTTGTTGAAGCATTAGTTTTTGGGTTGTTGGTGAAAATGGTATTCCTTTTTTGGGTGGCACAACACATTTCCGAACACACATATCTTTATGCAAGCTTTTATTCCCTTTTGAGTTTTCCCAGTTTTGTTGGCTGCTCCTCTCCGGTTCTTCATCTTGTTTTCTTCTTTCTTTTTTGGCTTTGCTTGCTTTCTTGGTTCCTTTTCTCTATCCTATTCCGGGCTGAATGTTACAGATAGCCGACATCGTCCCAGAAGAGATGACAACGGGGAGACGATGATGATGATGATGATGACATTGATGGCAATGAAGGCAGATCTGTTGATGGTGACGGTGGTACTAGCATGCCGACTCTTTCCATTGCTGCAGGAAGCTACATGGGCCAGGCCTATCTGAGGCAGTAACTGAAGTCAGGGCTGAGCGGGATCTTTTGGTAGTGAGGTTCCTGTTGGTGGTGTCCAACAAGGCCTGGGATCCCGTGATGTGACTGATGGAGATGGGGTGGATACGGAGGCATCCCGAGCTCTGATGGAGTCCCGAGTGGACTCCCAAAGTCCACTGGTCCAAAACTTCCATTTCGTCCGGAAACGCTCCCTTCTGGATCCGGAAACGGTGGGATTAATGGCGGAATATGTTCATGTCCCAAATGATAAGCTCGATGAGGATGAGAACCCCCACCACCGGTACCAGTGCCTCCGGTTCTGTCTAGCTGAGGGCTGCTCCTATGATTTACCATAGGGACGCTTTGAACTCTAGGTTGGTGCCACAGGGGCTCCTCCGCGTGCTTCATTTTGTTGGTGTTGGGGTTGGCACAACTGTTTTGATTATTCAACAGAAAGTAGGGAGAAAGGGGTGACCCGGGTGGCGACGGCTCCTTCGGCGCACCCCCAATCGGAGCAATACTTTTCTTATTACTTTCCCCATCGTTGGATTGATGTGAAGTGTGTGATGGTTTGTTATTATTTAGATTTATTAGTTGAGGAGGTGGTGGAAGAAAGTTGCGTTTTGGTGATCTGTCACTATGATTTATTAGCGCGGGAGGACCACCAGTCCCTCCTCCACCGGAAGAACCTCCTCCCCCAGCACCCGAACTGGCACCACCACCTGCTGATGGATTGGATGCTGGAGGGTTTACAGTGAGAGGGAGATTGAAGAGCTGAGCAAATTCATCGTGACCCGCACCAAGTTTCTGCACGTACAGAAATAAAATGCAGAGGTAGACTAAACCTCCAACGATTGTGAACATGAAGTAGTGGAGAGTCTTGTAAATATCCCATTTAAATGGTTGATCATTTTTGGGAATGTCGGGCACCGTGGGCGTTGGGATTACGCCAAGGATCACACGGAGAACGAAGAACACGAGCTCTAATAGGGTGAACCCCAAGGCATTCCATTTTATGGCTCGGATCGACTCCTGCAATCAAACGAGATGATACAAAATGCTATAACCGACCCAAAAACTTTGCTTTATTATCATACTATGCACATAAACCTACGAGGCAATAATATTTTGCTCGTCCCCAATGCACTCATTACATTACATGGCTTTGCACATCACACCAACACCACACCAATCTCATAATGTACAAGTTAACTTGTACCATTCCAAGTGTGATATCACACACCACTCTACATAATCTCCCTCAAAAGAGTTAAAGTGAAAAAGTTAGAATTATCGAAGCGCAGAGCTATATAATATATGCCCCCATAGTGTCCTTCTATTCAACTGCATACATCCTCCTTCCAAGTTGTTTGATGGTAGTAAGCTTGGATTGGATTTGAATGTAGCATTTCTCACTGAATGACAACTGAACCATGGAATGATTTTCTTGCTCTCTCCAAGCCATTTCATATGTGATTCCTATGAGTGCTTATGTATATCTTAGTATATCTGAATCATCTCTAGCCTTTTAGTTTTTGGTTCCTGTTTGTGCGTTTTTGAACCCCTTGGTTTGGTTTATCTCCATTGAATCTCGAATACTACTGCCATGCTACACTGGCTTTGGATGAAAGTGGGCTCCATATTTTACAAAAATGGACATACAAGGCATAAAATAGTTGAGGAGAAAAGGGAAAGCTAGCCAAAACTGTATTACTATGCTTAAGTACATCAACTCAACTTGCTATCTCTCTCGGATTTGGTTTGATATTGTGCATGCCATTTTCCCTATATAAATTTATATATTTAGTACGACTCAGTTTGTATGTATAGTAATCCGTATGCCAAATAAAAAGTATGGCGCAATCATGGTCATAAAACAAATCAAAAGCATTCGAGCGTTTCATTTGATTTAAGAGGAACACATTTTTTTCAACATGAGACGAATGAAATAGGAATTATTGCCAGTTTTTCAGTGGGATACGTACAGAGCAGAGCGTCTATCTTATCTCTAGTCTTTGTAATCTTATTTGCAATATTTCCCTGTGTGGTTCGGATGTACAAAAGCAACTCCTCAACTTTATTCAACTCAACGAACGAACGAAAACAAAAAAAATATCACAACTTTTGAAAGAAACTGGCTACAAATATTCGTTTTCCAAACCATATCAAATCACCTTGTCCTTACAAAGTGAGCACAAACTTTTTTGTCAAATAAAGTCATACAACAATACGTATCAACCTTTATGAATGCGGAATTGTACTTTAATCTGTAAAGATGAAAAATTGAAAAACTTACATTTTCTATCCCACGGAATATTGCACAACCAAGGATGAAGTAGAGGATGGCGTACCCCATACCAGGGAGAAATTCGATAAAGCGCGTGTCCTGCAGAAATCCAATTAACATGCATTAATTTCATGTCTACTAACACCAAACCAGTCAAGAATAGATTGGTTTATGGATTGTACTGAATAACTAAACTTTCATATAAACTTTCACCCGAAAGAGTGGCAATCATTTACCTGTTATACAACACAAAATTATTAAAAATATACAAAAGTAATGAAATATTGCAGAATGAATGACTTACCCCTTGGTCATGTAGAAAAGTAAAAACAGCAGGGAAGATGATGAGCTTTAGTAAGTGTTGAAGCCCATAATACTGCATAATAAAAAGTTATAGTTTACAAAATTGGCATAAAAAAGTGAAGAAAATGTTCTCGTTACTTAATAGAACAACTAACTCCCTTTCTGTCATTTCAAAGCGGTAGAGGTAATCTATATTCGTTCTATAAGTACTTAGCTTCTCAGAATACTCATTGCATTACAAATGAATGACTCCCCGAAGTGTTCAGGAAGCTAATAATTTAGCCTGTGAATAATAACTGCATTATACACTTTCACTTGCTACAATACAATTGGTATATTACTATATAATATTCTCAGTGCTCACAGTAGTCGCTATTCTATCATTTGATTTTCTGTTCAATACTTAATTCCTTGAAAGGAGCCCTACATAAAACCAATTTCTCAGCCCTCACACAATCAAATTTTCTTACAAAACCTTTATAATACATGCTTCAAGTAAGGCGCACACGTGTGCAGATGTATGTATGTATGCAGATAGAATGACGGATAAAAGCCTCTTTGTTCCGTTTTCACTCACCCATTCAATATTAATAGATTTCCAACTTCCGCCATTATAATTGCATAAAAAATGTATTACACGGTTCTCCCACGGAGAACATGTCCGCTGTTGGAACTATTACATTTTTGGCACGAGTTTTGCAACATTCCTTATCCTCACACATGTGATCAAGCTCGGTCACATGAGCAACAACAACATTGTATTCGGAGCAGTTGAGGAACAACAATACAATTGAGGAGAAGTACATACAAAAAGGAAAAGAAGAAGGAGGAAAAGCCACAAAAGCTTTTACATGACGTAAATCGTACATTGTGTAGTAGCAGCAACATACATGTGATCAATTTGAGGGAGGATGATGGATGCCCATAACATTCGGTTTTCTCTTTTACCAGCTTTCTCTACTGCTCCTAGACATTTTTTCTTTCTCCACTACTATTTTATTTTCCCATACGAGCCGTTCAGAGAAAAATACTTCCACTTGAATGGCATAACATTAATGGACACTCGCATCACATCACATCACATTATACAATCTCTAGAGAAGAAGAAGGCTGCGTACTACATACATATTCCTCTGCCTGTTACACAGCTTGCACACACATATTTCCCTCATATCTGCTGTAGCATCGAATCGGATCGCACCCAATTCTTTATTCACTGTTGCCACGTACTCACTCACATCACATCCTCCAACTTATCATATACACCCTGCTTTCTCCTCGAAAAAAATACTCTGTTCCTGCTTCACTGAGTCGGGGATCGGGCCTTTGTGGATGGTTGGCTCAGGAATAGCTTTGCGAGAGGATGCTGGAGTTTTTTAGTATTACGTACGTACACAACGACAGGGCAATATGTGGAGAATATTATTGGGCAAGAAAAAAGAATATCAGAATTGCATTTTAGCATCATTCTGGCCCGTCCATCAATACATAAACTATCTACTATTATCTAGCTGCCCTCACTAAATATATTACGGAAGAACTTGTGTTCTGTATTGACTACTGGAGGACAGGTTTGCTACATGGTTGTAATAATAATGCTGTCTGAATGAATGCTCGTCAGCTGTCAGAAAGTTTTTATTTCTTTCCCATGTTTTCTCTAGGTATGAACAATTTTTCTCTCGATTGTACAGCTTAAGATTCTCTCTTTTAGTTGGAGATCGCACCGACATTCTTTATCTTTCTGTTATCTTTTCACATGTACAGCTACAATTTGTCGGAGATTCATAGATTCTATGGTATGGTGGAATTGGAGAGCAGTATTATGCTACCAACAAAATACCATCAACATTATCATCTTCTAGGAGGAATTAATATCAGTGAAATATTCCTAAAGAAAACCGTAGCCAGTTGAGAAATGATACATCAAAGAAATGATAATCATTCTTGTCTGAAAAACAGGAACCCGTATCCATATACGACATGACATTACTGTCTTGTACTAATTGCACCAAGACATTTTGATTTATAGTGGGAAGGTGGATACGATACATTAGAAACGAGGCTGCGATTAATCATCATACCATATAATAATATGCATTACATACATAAAGGTAGAGAAAGAGAATCCGCGAAGTATAAGGTATTCCGAGAATTTGCCAATATTAATTTTTCATACAGTCAATAACTATAACGCCGAGTTGCTGCAATATTTGTGTGTCCTGTCGTAACTACCTCAGATATATATACCACTATAGTTTCTCTAAATTGATAATAAAAGCGTTTGGAAATTCTTTCTAGTTATATCAGAGAAGACGGAATCAGCGCATATTCATCTCACCTCACCAACTTGTTTACCTTTTTTCATCTCTATAAACATCAAAGCTGAAGAAAGATAATGACAAGGAGAAAGCAACCTATTTACCCTTTAGAATTGGTTGTTATCAAAGCTTTGTATACACATATGCATTCATGGGACATAAAGTATAGTGTCATAAGGTGAAAGTAAAGTGAAAGTGACTCACTATGTGGATAGATGCCACGAAAAATGCGGCGCCTCGGAGAGTGCTGTTGAAATAAGTTCAAGGATAAAATTTCACAATTCCAATATTTGAAATATTCCCATACCGCGACAATCCATGTAGACAATTTTGTTGGAGCTAATATTTCAGTATACTTGGCTGACCTTCGGTTAGGTTCTGTATTTGCCAAACTGATTAATTTAGCCAGTTAAACATCGATTTTAACTACCTTTCCCACCAAGGTAGTTAAATTGATGTATAAACCGACTAAATTAATCAGTTTGGCGAATATATATAAGAAATACATGGTCACCGAAGCTCAGCCAAATATACTGAAATATTAGTTCCAACAAAATTCCCTATATGGCTGAATGGGATTGTGTCAAATATTGGAATTGAGAAATTTAATCCCTGAAGCAGCAGCAACCCATCCTTTTCTTCAAGAGGATATGTTCCCTATCGTGTCAGAGAACGGTCAGACTTCTTTGATCCAATCCTCTTGACGTGTCCTCTGAGCCTGCTTCGCAGAAAACTTGAAGTGTGATCCTCAATGATGTATTCTAGACCTTGTACGAGTACGAATCTTGTATATCCCTCCGGATTCTCTGTGAGGACGACGGTGAGAGATGAACAAAATGGGAGGACACGACAGGAAGCGCTGATGGGAATTAGATAAGGTTGGAAGGCAACGATTCACGAAACACAAAGATGGGTCTAAGAGGTGGCGATTCTATTTCCTTGTGTAGTGTCAATTAGCCCTTAACACAAAAGAGGCTTGAACTGAACTATCCTGACCAGGTTGTGTAAACGCACAGCACAGCACGACTTTGTAGTTATTTTATAGGGATGATGATTATGTGCAAGTCGTTTTCGCTTTCCTTCCCAGAGGTAGGACTGTTGTACATGTACACGTACACCTTTACATAAGTAATAATATTAGATAGTAGCCACCTTTCAACTTTCACTTTGTTATCACTAGTTTTATCTCCTGCTTTA
>JAQGAP010004627.1:0-10158 GCA_034697805.1 Orchesella bifasciata
GGCTCGGGCTCGCATTCCCACGGTTGTACGATGTAGCCCATGCTGAGAATGTCGCCGCCGCCTTTCTTCAGGTATAAATAAATATGACACGACCTTGTCCCCATAATTCTTTGGAATTCATAAATAATTCTTATCTCAAACATGCTCTACTTAACTTGCAGTTGGATCCGAGTAAAAGACTGGAAGCCGATGAAGCTTTGCAACACAAATACTTTTCTGATCTCCCTCCAAAAACTTACGAACTACCACACGGTTAGTTTTTGCTCTCTTGTTCTTGTTCAACAACTCTTTTTGGTGGAGCTAATTGTAACCTATTTTGTCATTGCAGAGACCAGCATATACACAGTGGATGGGATCAAACTTTACCCTGAGGATAACCACCGCCGGAGTCTTCCAAAAACTGGAAGCTATGACTTTCGTCGTAAAATTTAACTGCCAATTTGTTTCTAGTTTTCTACAAATACCCACAAACACAATATCTCGTTGTAAAGGTCTTCTTCTTGCATTTTTTCAGGATACTATGCGAAATGTATTAGTATGACTGCAGTCTTGGGCTCACTATTATGTTATTATAGTCTACAAAAGAAGTAGGAAAGGATAATTTTTAAAAAGATGCAATGCAGAGCGAGTGCAATATTTTGTGCAAATCACGATAAACTCACAATCAGTTACAATTAATAGAAGTTATATCGAAAATATTAAGAATATACCGAGCACGCTTCGACAATATCAGAGGAGGAGGCGAAGCAAAGTTCTTACTTCCAATTTTAGTTTTCCAAAGATAAGTAGGCTTCCACTTCAATTTACAGTCTTCATGTTGTAGTGCAATTTCATTAGCTTACTTGTGAATTTTACAATATTAAGCTGCCCAAGCGTACTAACTGATTAAATCAACCGTTTTAATCGAAACTGTGTTCTTTCGTTTAAAAACATTTACTTGTAAGATGCATATTATTATTATACTTTCTCATTTTCCTTTGCTCTTGTGTTCATTTTATCTACATTATTTACCATGATCAACCTCCATCAACAAATCTTTGTGTTCCCTATTAAAACAGTGTTTCAATAGTTGATATGTAAAATATTTTAACAAGAATTATTGTGATGTTTGTAGGCTGCAGAAACTCACAAACAATCCTTATTTTTAAACTAATGTGCCAATAATACTTAAAAATATGAGTGTGTTATGTAAATTTGTGCTGGGATTCAATTTTGTAACGATGAGCTAAAAACACTAACAGAATGCATTGAGATAGTTTTATGCAACAAAAAGTAACGCTTTGTTTTAAGCACTTTAAGGTGTTTATGTTATCTTCTTTTAATTATTATAAAACGGTTGTGTTCATTAAGTTTTTTACGGAGTTTGCCCTCATGTTAATTAGATGATATTTTACAAGTTTAATTTCCGTAATTTCAATCCGAGCTCAAGCGGATGATGATGAAGGCCAGCATATTCATTAGATTATTATTAGGTTTAACTCACCTTAGTCAAAAGTGATTTATGAGGAACTATACAAAATAGTTAAGTCCAGGTTTTGATGATACGGTCGAGATGTAACCTCGAAGTATGGTACTTGGACATTTTTTAATTCAAACTGAAAGTGATTAATAAACTGAAGGAAAGTACAAGGTGTTGTTTATAGCGCAAAAACTAAAAACAATTTGGGATTTTGAGAAAAGAAATAAAACTAATGTTGCCATATTAGACACCAGCAGATAACATAACACTTTATAGTTAGGAACCTAGCCTATAGCCTACAAAAATTCTGTGTAATCTCCAACAAGTAAACCTACGCGTACGCGCTAGCATATTATATAACTCATTGTAGATCTAATTAAGTCAAAAGTTGTACATTAATAATTAAGAAACTTAAATTTTACATAGCTATATACTTCTTCACGTGACGTAATTAATTTCTCACCAGAAAAAAAGTAACTTTTCTTGATGTCATGCATTTAACTGTTATCCGTAAAATATTTCACAAATAAAGTGACAAAATAATTGGTTTCTTTCCTTTCGCAAAAAATAAAACAAAAACGATAAAACATATATGCGCAAAAATGTCGGGAAAGAGTTGAAACTGATGTGTAAGATTTACGTACATTACAAGATGAAGGATACTAATTTTAACTACGATTTTGGTATTAGGGAAAAAATAATCGTTAAAAATCTACGCAGTAAAAATCAAAGAGATTATGAAAAATGTATTCTCCAACCAAATGTTTCTTTTTTCTTATTTATTCACGAGTGTACATGTAATTAATAAATGGTCACTTCTAAAAATTAAACTACCCCATACACATTAATACAATGAGTGAGTTGATACAAAAATATTGATTAATAAAACAAAACAAAAATAATGTCAAATGTACGTTGAACAATAAAAAACTTATTCAATCAATGATATAAGTAGAACCTTCCCTTGGCATACATTGGTGCGTTTGTAATTCGAATTCAGTCAAGTTTTCCTTGGAACAGGTTGGACACTCGAAGGTAGGTTCATGTGAGTGTTTAGTGGAAACATGTTCCAAAAGCTTGAGATCCGTTTTGAAGCCAAAATTACAAAAGGGGCAAACAAAAGGTCGCTTCCCTTGGTGAACCTCCAAATGGTTTTCGTAATGACAGGAATTTGCAAAATTCGTTCTGGTGCAGTGAGGACATTTCTTTACAAATGGTACGTTCGATTTTCCTTGCTCAGCATCTTGTTTGGAAGGAGTCTTCTTTGATTTGGGAGCTGCTAAAGAAACTTGTAGAGGCGGTTGTTTGATTTTGTCCTTCTGTGTCTTTTCTACATTTATCTTCGACTTTGGCCTTTCCAACGCACCTTGAGCTGAAGTCTTGGGCTTAGGAGTTGATGTAGCTAGAGGAGAGGCTATAATAGACGACATGTTTGCCGCACCAATGTCATCTATTTCAGTTTGTCTTCTCTTTGGCACTTTTGGTGAATCTGGAGAACATCGAGAACTAGATGGGCCCGCAATGGGACTTGAATTATTTGAAGTCTCAATGACCCCAATATCACTATCGTCATCCGAAATATCAATTATGGAAATGGAGTTATCCTTTGCATTAACATTCAAACTCTGAGGTGGTGTAGACGGTGGACGCGGACGGCTTCCGATCCGTAAATTGCTGCTAATCTTAGGAGTTGAAGCTGCAGGATTTAATACTAATGTTTGAGACTCATCCTTCTGTCCGATTCCTGTAGATAACGCATCATTGCTGGTTGATCTTGATGCGTTCAATGCATCTTTCTTCTCCTTCTCAAGCCTTTCAAATAGTTCAGGATTCGTAATCCTCAGAAACGCCCTAGAGACTCGAAAGGGTCGAGTTGACAAATCTGTCTTTGGTGGTGTACCAAAGTTTATTATTCGCCTCGATCTCCTACTAGGAGTTGGTCTGGAAGTTAATCAAAGTAAAAACGCATGCATAAGTATCCAATGCATACTTCACGTCGTTGAAAATCATTACAAATGAACATGCCAATGCAAAAATATATTCATGACTTACTTGCTGTGACCAGGTTGAGATACTTTGGAATGCCGTTTCTCATGAAAGTTCAACTGAGCTTGAAAGTGAAACTGCTTCGTACATACGGAACATTTTAATCCACCCATATCAAATGGGTTATCAAATATGAGGTTAATTTTAATAGCACACGATAACTCACTCTCAACAGCCAAAAGTAAGTTCCCAGTCGTACGAGGTGCTAACGATTAAATTAACCCAAATATTGCGGAAATGTCAGAACAAATACAGAAACGAAAGGGTAGGCCGCAGATAGCGAGTGGTCGAAATATTCTCTGCGTTAAATATAATAGTATGATAAATATTTAATTACAATCCGTTCGTGCTAAGTTTTCGTTTCCTGACACCGATATCAGATAGAATGACAGCAAAAACACAAAAGCATGAGCACATGCACATGAATCTAATATTTTGGTTGAGAATTTGAGATATGTACTTCTTCCTTAGGTATAAACATAAATGCACGGAATATGCGTACACTTCCCTGTGTATGTATCACACGGCAAAAGTAGAAAAGTGTATCTGTATCCTTGTATGTGTATCAGGTGTTTTGATGCTTTTATTCCATGGAGGGGATGCTGGTTAATTAGTGACTAAAGTTGTCGTCAACAGCCCTAACTACAATTACAGTAGTATACTTGTTGTTCCTTTACAATTACAAGTTAAATTTTGCTAAAGGAGTACAAAAGGGTGTCGGTCGGTGATGTGATTATCTGTGCGTAAGGAATTTAAAGTCTTTACTGGGTGTAATACTTACTGGGCTTGTCTTCCTAGTCAAGACGAAATATGGACTTTATTCCGAAAATCGATGAAACCTTATCAGGCAGCATTGAATTACATGTAAGCTTTTGGATTTTGGCAAGTGTGAATAGTTTAGAATAGGCAAGTTTGGCAATAGTGAAGTAAATATGCAATGCCTAACAATGTTCATTTAATTTTTTGGTTAGTACAACTCATGTTTCTACTGTGATGGCTATTATGGACCATGTTTTGGGGAGCCGACGTGTGCAACATGTCACGAATTTATATTTTCTGAAGATACCCGACTGTTTCAGTTCCACAACAATGGGATTCACAATAATCCATTTGAAAGTGAAATGGATGTAAGTCGTAAATCGTTCGTTGCTGATTGTATTCAATTTTGGTTTGCTGGGTGTCCCTAAAAGTTTTTTTGTTTTATTTTTATTAGAAAGATGATGGAGACTCTGGCAATGATGAGCCGTCAGAGGAAGCAGGTGCTGGGTCGGCACCAGTGGCTCGGAGTAACAGTGATCTTGACCAGCGGGCTGAGCCCATGAATGTTGAGGAACCGTCCGCCGATGACGAAGATATTGAACAAGATGCTCAAAGAGATGTGGAACCAGATGGTGACGTGATGATGCCAATTGAAGTTATTGCTAGAGTTATAGCTGAGGTTCCAGTCGAAGATTGGCTTGCTGATGTTCCTCGGGTGCCTTCACCTCCGGTACCGCTTGCTGGAAGACTGTCGAACCAACTTGCGCTTCTCACAAATCCTAGACCAATGTATGAGTTTGGAAAGTTGACTGATGAGCTTCAGCAAAGAATCCCACCTGAAAGTAATTGCCATTGCATTATGCCGTGAAAGACTGCATACGTATTTGAAGCTGATTGATAACAACGTATTTATTTTTTATAGTTTGGGCTGCTATATTCAGAAAATTGGATGATGTGACTCTACTCATGGCTTCTAAAGTTAATTCCAAGTGGAAAGCTGTTGTATTGGATCTATTCCCGAATCAAAGGTGGGAGGAATTTGTGAAGCTACGCTGGCCATTGTTTCATCCTATTTACACCGTTGTGGATTGGTATTCTGTGTTTTCTGATCTGTAAGTGTACTGCTTCACATACGTAGTTTGGGATACCTAGATTTTAACTAATAGCAATAATTTTGTGTTTACAGCATCGATAGTGTCCCCTGTAAATTGTGCTTTATGAATCTTACATTGAATCCACAAGGATCTCTTCCACCTGCAAGGTCCCTACGATCTGTGAGACTCCAAAAGGAAATAAAATGTAAGTGAAAAATCCCATTTCAGTTTTCAACCTTTTTTAATAAAAAAATTGGCATACATATATGACTTTTATATATATTAGGGTTGCGGATTGATCATCCGGAAGGTATTGAAGCAGTTCCGTTAGATAGACTGAATTACAACTGGTTAGCTCGAATTCATGGTCCTCCTCAAAGTGTTTATCAAGGAGGAGTTTTTTATTTGAATCTCAAGGTTCCACATGAGTAAGTACTTGTTTTGTACTTCAGAATCAATTTGATACTAAAGTTTTTTAATAACCTTAATATTTTTGTTTTTGTGTTTTAATTTTTCAGTTATCCAATCAAGCCACCAGAAGTCCGCTTCTTAACGAAATTGTTCCACCCAAACGTCTCACGTCATGGGGACATTGGAATCGACTGCATCCAGCACAACTGGACTCTAGCTCTCACCATATCCCAGGTTCTGTTGTCGGTACAAAGTCTTTTAACAGATCCATACCTGGAGACAAACATGGAGCCTAAAATCGCAGAGTTGTACATGAATGATAGAAAAACGTTTGAAAAGATTGCCAGAGTGTGGACCTGGAAGTACGCGATGCACGATGTGCTTATTCATTAAGGCTTGACTATTGAAGTATGTATGCAGTTTTCGCAGAAATCTCTTTGGTATTCTTATATATTTTACGCGTATTTTTTGTAAAAGATATTGCCAATTATATGTAAAAAAAATAAAGTATTTTGGTCGGATCTGCCATAGTTAGCGGTAAGTTTGCAAACAAAAAATGAAACTATTGATAACATTTTTTTCTGATGCTGTCGTTTCGTGTAGCTTTTGATTGAATACTGATTATCTCACGTATTCACTTGTTTGATCTCTAAAAATTGACATGAAACACTCACGGGTGCATATTTATTAGCAACTTGCTTTAAGAAAGTGAAAGTCGGATATTATACCTTTTGATAATCACTATATCCGCTGACGCATCTCATACAATTTGGGTATCACTCTAACTTTGCATGCAAAATTCGTCGTGCATCTTCAAATTGATTTGGGAAAACCTCATTCTAACTTTGTTGTGTCTTTATCATCAAAACCGGTTTTTCAAAAGACCACATCATGATTACCACTTCATGAAGAATCTCAAGCTTTTCGAAAATGTTCATTGCATTGCAGAAAGTAACAATTTGTTTAAAATTGCTTACAATTAGACATGTTTGTACCTTTATCATGTATCTTTCATGAAACCACGTTTGTAACCTCTTAGAAAACCCAAATCAAGGCCACAACGAGACCACAACAACGAATTCTTTAGAAGCGTGCAACGTAACGAGATGAGAGTTATTAAGTCACATCCCAATCTAACGGTTCTTGCTTTGCAATCGCGGATATACTGTGGTTCCCTTGTATAATACATAC
Organism: Orchesella bifasciata; assembly: GCA_034697805.1. NCBI lineage: Eukaryota > Metazoa > Arthropoda > Collembola > Entomobryomorpha > Orchesellidae > Orchesella > Orchesella bifasciata. Next base: position 6,961 of record JAQGAP010004627.1, read on the forward strand.
CAATCAACCACTAAAAAGGCAAACAAAAAACTAATCACACATCAAAGCAAACAGACCCACTGACACAAAATGCAGTTATGACACAGTCTGCATGTGCCGTTTCATAACGAAGTCAACATTATGGTCATTATCGGATCCCCTGTGTGAACAATACTGGTAAATTGAGCGTCTTCATTTCATCTTCCTTCGCATCACGTCATGGCTTCAAAACTTCTAAAAGAGCGTTCACCTACAATCATAAGCCCCCTCATGCGAGAAATCATTTCGCGATGATACAAGAAAATGCCTTTGAGCATGCAGGACTTGAACTTGTGATATGACGGAGAGTCAAGGGATGGTTGATGCAAAGCAAAGTATGATTAAAAAGGAGACGAAGATTTCACTTCATTGCTTTACATTTACATTTGAAAACGTATATGATCAAACAGTTTTCTTTTTAACTTTGTGTCATGATGCTGGTCGGTGCAGTAGTAGTAGTAGTAGAAGTGATCACTACAATGAAGGTCTTTGTGCTTTTACTTTAAGTGAACGCGTTTTTTTACATGATTTCCTTTAGTCACAATAATTGCGGCCCATCCGCTCAATTTTTTTAGATTTTTGAAATTTTAACAACCATAAGGAACAATGGGTATGTCTCCGGCAGTCAGATTTCTTGGATTTTTGTGTTCCATGATAAGCACATGCGAAGGTTTGTATTTTTGAATTTTATTGTATTTTCCCGCGTTCGAATTCGAATTTTCGAGTTCAAACTGTATGATGTTAGATAATTTTAAACAATAATGAAATTACAAAAATATAAATCTCGTTGCTTTTCAGTTTTGTTTCCGGCTCCGCATGTGCTTCCTAAAGTCAGTTTGAACTATGAACACCAACCAGTGCTCAAAACAGTGTATGGCGAGGTCAACGGTTACTACATGACCACCATTAAGGGCCGAAACGTAGCGACTTTTGAAGGCATACCATACGCGGAAGCTCCTGTAGGAGATCTCCGATTTGCGGTAAGCGTTTCAGCAAATGGATCAAAGTTTAGGGCAAAAAAATGCACAAGCTGAGTTCCATTTTGTATGTCACTTTCACCACCTCATAGAACCCTGAAAAGAAGAAGCCATGGGTTGAACCAAGAGATGGAACCAAGAAAGGAAATATTTGCATGCAAATGGATCCCTTTAAGTATTTTAACATTCAAGGTATGGAAGAAGCAGTTCGACTTTTAAAAGAAATGTTTTATGATCAAATTAATATATTTGTCAATTTTGGCTAGGCGAGGAGGACTGTTTGTACCTAAACGTATACATACCTCAGGTAAAGAGCTAAAACTAACAAATCAAGCATTTCCGCAACATTCTGACCATAATCAACCTTTCCTTCTATCTTTATTATACCACAGTTGGATAAAGATCAACTTCTTCCGATTGTCTTGTTTATTCACGGCGGCTTTTTCTCGTTTGGAAGTGGAAATTACTATGGACCTGCCTATCTGCTAGATGAGGATGCTATTCTTGTAACGATCAACTACAGATTGGGGCCAATTGGTACAGAATTAAATATGAGCATTATGTAGGCATTTGCAATACATAAAATTTTGGAAAAGGTAAAGGATATTTTTCTTAAAAACAGGCTTTGCTTCTAGCGGTGATGAATCTGCTGCAGGAAATTTTGGATTGAAGGTGGTTGCCCAAAATTGTAGTTTATGATTAATTTTCAGTGACAGCATGAAACAATTAAACTGTAATATAAAATTTCTAGGATCAAGCAATGGCTTTAGGATTTTTAATTGAGAACGTAGATCGCATGGGAGGTGATCGAAATCGCATAGTTATAATGGGACAAGATGCTGGTGGTGTGGCTTCCCATCTCCACATGATGTCTCCTTTGACTTCGGGTAGGCATAATTATATGTATATGTATATATGTATGTATCCTTGTCACTTGACTATTGTGTCAATTAAAACATTTATCAACATGTTCTCTGAAGACCTTTTTGGAGCTGCAATTTCTCAAAGTGGAAACGCGTTTAGCCACTGGGCTTTCACCAATTCCAAGAACTTGACAAGAAGGTTAGCTGAGGACTTTTGGTGTTCTACTGCCAATTCAAAGGATATGATCAAGTGCCTTCGGGGGATTTCCGCAAAGAAGCTCGTGTCGCAGCAATATCAACTTTACGTGAGCTACCAACTATCCAAATTTTGGGAAATGTCAGTATCCCCGTCTTGATAAATGCATTTTCATGTTGTATCTCAATAGGAATTTATGGAATATCCTACCGTACTCTTTGGACCGGTGGTTGAGCACAACCATGAAGACGCTTTTATTAGCCAACCCCCTGAAATGCTTTACGCTAAAAATCTCGTAAAACCTAAACCATGGTTAACCGGAATCACAAAAGATGAAGGAGAAATATTTCCGCTAAGTCAGTTTACATATAACTTTCCAATCATTAAACTCCTTAGCTTGCCGTGGCTTGTTCTTGTAACATTGATTAATTGATTAATTATTGCAGTCAATAATTTGGGACTGATGGGCAATCGGAGATTTCTCAAGGAGCTCCATAAAGCTGTTCCTACTGCATTAAATATTGAAGCAGATAAAACATCCCTTATTGAAGACTTTTATCTTGGAGAGTTTGCCAAAAAATACAGTTTCGATGGGTCCGAAACAGTATCGCACTTGAGTCATGTATGATGAAACATTACTAAAACATTTCGCTTTTTACAATTTGAGCTATGTGTATAACGAATGATTTTCAAATCATTAGATGTTTGGAGACCGTTTCTTCAATGTACCGTTCAAAAAGGCTTTGGACATTCACACAAGACACATTTTAGAAGCTCCCACATACGCCTACATTTTCACTTATAAAGGAGAGCACGGACTTTCAGAAAAACTCCGTTTCCAATCCAAAGACTATGGCGTCATGCATTATGATGATTTGCAGTATCTGTTCAATAGCACAGAGTATTTCCAGCCCATTTATACAAACAACAGGGATCATGTCATGTCAGCGAATTTAGTAAACCTTTGGTGGAACTTTATTTTTCATGGGTAATTTTTTTATTCTCACACCTGTTTTTGCTATCATCCTAATTCTGTTTTTTACATATTCTCAAAACATCTTTTTTTTAGGGAGCCCATGATGAATACTATAGATCAAAAGGATTTGAAGCATCGGTTTTGGAATCCATACTCTGCCCATAATCC
>JAQGAP010004628.1:0-10158 GCA_034697805.1 Orchesella bifasciata
TACATGAGAGTTTTCACAGGAGCCAGAAGGAAAAGCCCCTCAAACTATCACATGAATGTAGAATATTCATGAACCGTACATTGTGGCTAAATTCTTGAAACCAGACAGCCACCAGTTTAGCCGTAATTGCATCAAATATTTTCCTTTAGATATGGTTTATGGTTTTTCCATAACCATTGCGATCAAAAGAGAGCAAAATGGGTTTTTGATTCCAATTGCTACTATTGATAAATGGTCACAAAACAAAGTTAGCCTCTTGTGTGCAGTTTCCCTGAAGCGAACCCATTTTTGATGAGTAATAACAACGGAAGGGGTTCATGTAAAGAAAAACAATTTGGTAAACAATTGCTCCTAAAGTGTTTTCAATTACATGAACCTAGGCGGCAGTCAGAATGAGGATCGTGAAGTGCAGTTGTTGTCAGTTGTCATAATATGTTAGTTAACAAGTGCAAGTAAAAAAGTTTAGCTTTAATTTTCCCCTCTGTTCAATTACTCTTTGTCAAGGCTTGATGTGGTGGCTGCCTCCGAGTAAAAAAAAATATAATGTGCAATTCATGGAGGAGAGTGTAAGGCACGCCTATTTTAAATTGCAAAAAATTGCAACACAAAATTGTCAAATTGCTGTACATGGCGAAACCACCAACATACACACAATTCATCAATTCACTCAACGTCATTATCTCAATTATTATCACATTCGCCGTATGCCCATTTACTCTAAAAGGATATACATAAGCCTATAAAAATTCTTCATCGCTCTCACAGTACATGTGTGCACAAATCCGAATCATTCATTTTAGTTATTGAATCATGCCACCGCGCTCCATTCTATCCTTTACTTACGCGCTCCTGTTCCCCATAATCATTCCTTTCCTTTTCACGATTTTTTAAACAATTACATACGTTGATTACCGAACATAGTACGTGGGATACACGCAATATATGTGTATATGCATACAACGTGAAAATGATGACGGACAAGATTGTTATGGGTGAGCTACTCCTAAAAACTATTTTCATTTTCTTCAACAGCAGCGACTCCGAGTCGTCGCTCTTTGTTGTGGCTACGGTAGCTGTTTAGAGGATTTCCCACACTTGAAGTTGAGCAATAGTGTTGTGGAGCATGGCACGCAAACATGTATTTTGAATTATGTAGTCATGTACTTATACGTACTCCCCACTCTCATCTACTTCTTTTGTGCTTGGGCGCATTCACAAATCTCAGTACAGTGCTTGACTATTTTACGAGTGTAGAATTATTGTGCAAAAAAGTAAATTAAAGTAAATTGTTGTTGACACTCAACCATTATTTCTTTGCTCGAAAATTGCTCGCGTTTATCAGAACTCGCTATATGAGCATCCACATATTATGCATGTAATGTACTAACAACTTTGCTTTGGCATTGACAACATGAGGAGCTAAATTGCTTCGAAAAAACGGGTACAAAAAATACAAGCGTGCGCTTGTACTATATGCATGTAGCCAATGTATCGTCTTAAAGCTAGACGCACTTGACGGGAAGGTATTACTTAAACTTTATGAACAAAAACTTGCAAATAAAATAAATCTCACATACACAGTAGTATGAGAGAGTTAGTTACTTATGCATTTCATAGTAGCAAAACTTCTTTGTGAAAGCCATCATCCTGTAGACTTGTTAAAATGATTTGGTAATCACACGTTGCTAGTAAACTGTAATTTAAATTGTCTTTAGTGAACGGTCATGATTGACCTTAATTAAATACAGGTTTGTATTTTGCATACCTAAATATATGGTCGATGATAGAACGTATGGTATTTTGTTACAATGTTTTCAATTCGAAACTTCAATTATTATGAACTAAATCATTGTATTTTTGTCTCGTTTGCAGAACAATTTGGAAAAAGTGGTTAGGAGTACTGATCCACACAACAAACCTGGACTTTTTGGACTCCTGAAAACTTGTGTTGGTCTGGACACACAAACTCAAAATATTACATCAAATCAAATAGTGAGCGTGGTGAAAAGTAGTAGAGAGGAGTACATTTAGTAAAGAAAGAAACGTAAAGTGATAGAGTGTGAGAACTCTGAAGGAAATAGTGTATTTACGTCTTTTTGTAGGTACGTTTGACCTTTTTGTGAGCATCTCGAGAACTATTTACTTGGCCATTATTGGATTGGATGTTTGAGAGTGAAACCATTAGACAAGACATTTTTACTACTTTTCTCGATTACAACATTTTTTCCCTTCTCTGACCAGAGTCCAAAGTTTTGGACGAGGTAGTACTATTATTATCTGTCCTTTTTCCAACTTTTTACCAGTTACAATATTGAACAGATTTAGCCTTTGCTCTTGCCCACGTTTGTTTTCCGGAAACAGTCATATACCCACTCACACAGAAAGACAGACTGTGTAGGTGTCAAAGGATCAGTAAAAGTTTTTCCAGACATAAAAAAACTGCAATCGTTGTGTTTATCTACTCATCTCCCAAACTATTTTTTTTCCTGACTCTGGCTGACCTGAAATAATCACATATAGTGTCCACGTATCTCATATTTTTGTTGAAGTGTTGAAGATTGTGTGTCTTGTTGGTTTTTTCGGTATCACAAGTGATAAGTGAAGTGGGATCCCAGTGAACATTTCCTTACATACGGAAAGAAGAAAGGAAATGGTGTTTTAAGTGTTGTGGTATATATTATTATGAGAGTTTTTTATACTTCGTAAAAGTGAAAGTGAGATATATACGCACATGAGGGGAGGAGAAAGTTGAAATCCAAATATTGGTCTATAAAAAGAAAGGAAGAGAAAGTAAAGTTTGATTCATCAAGTGGAAAGCATCTTTTGGAAAAAAGTGTGGTGTTATATTATAGGTGAAGGTGGTATTTTTGTGAGATGCGTGTGTAGCATACAATGTACCCAGCAGCAATGAATGCGGCAGCTGCAGCAGCGGCCGCTGCCAGACATCCGGTAAGCATCACCACCGTATCTAAAGTAACTCCCAAATACAAATATTTTTTTCAATGTTCCGCTCTATTCCAAGTCCAAAATCCAAATCTATATAGTATATGAATGCTTAACTTAATGAACGGGAAATAATAAGTACACACAGTTTGCTTTCTTTCAATAATTGATTAATCATTTTTCACACTTGTTTAAAATGTGCTATATTTTTCTTCAGGGCCCACCACAACCTGGTCAACCGTTCAAATTTTCAGTTGGAGAATCATGTGATCGTATCAAAGAAGAGTTCAACTTTTTACAAGCACAATATCACAAGTGAGTCCAGACTTTCCCTGACTATAAGATTTTGTAATAGAAAATACACTTTTCTAATGATTGAGGATCCGACGCAAAAATGATTGGGTAGCTCTTCTACTCTTCAAGGTTTAAAACAACGAAATTATGACTGAAGAATGATATTTTAATTCGTTGTTTTGCATAAACAAGTAAATTTGCGGATAGGAATGCCCTACGGCGTGTGTTTTTGAGGTTTCCTTGAATTTGACTTTTCTCAAGATTAAGTATGATTGTTATCAAGTAACTAGCGTAAATTATCCAATTAATTAATTTTCAGGCTGTCAGTTGTTCTTGCAAATAAATATCAGTGTATCAAAAAGAGCAGTCCATTTGCTGGATTTTTTTATTCTGGCACTATAATAACAGGTATGCAATCAGTGCTTAATCATAGGGGCAAATGTATCTCAACATTAATTATATTTGAATGAAAACCAGACACTTGGCTAGGAAAATTACAATCATGGCATCACTCAGAGTAGGTATTTTATGCGATTTTCCCGTCGGTATACCTGACACTAATATATAAACAGCATCGTCATTGGGCTGTAAATGTAAGCCTAATGCAAACAAATCAAATCAGCTTTATACTCATCATGATACTCATAAACAAATAAAAATATATAGTTGGTAGATGCTCAACCCAACACATTTCATTTATTTCACGATTACACCTCTTTAAACTGAACTTTGAATTGATGGAAAATAACGAGAGGTCAAAACTCAAAGATGAGAATTTATGATTGGCAATTATTTTGCCTGTAAGCTACAGAATTTAGACACATATTTCTATCTTGTTGCAAAAAGGCTTATCCTTTGTATTTGTTCATTATAATGAAAACTTTTTTATTTTATTTTTTCTTCAATTCATTATTCACGAGTTCTCTCAGATCAATTTCTAAAGTTGTTATGAAATAGATTATTGTTCTGCTAAAAAGGCTGACTCTTTGAGTGTCAGTAAACAAGTCTGAGTGAGTGCGAGCAACACATATCACGGAAACAAGTAAGTCACTTGTTATGATTTTTTATGGTCGAAGAATTGAAATTTAATGGAACTGTTGCAGAGGCCAAACCTCATTCATAATATACCACAGCAGTATGGAGGAGACGCTGGCGCTCATTTTTATTCTCCCTCTTTAGAATTAGTAAAATGAAATCACGCTGATAATGATGTTGAAACCAAAGGTATAAACAAGAGGTCATGCTGTCAAAGCATTAGTTCCGCCTCAATGAACATGCAAATTGGTCTGATTTACTATGCTCTCGCTCGTTCAGCTTAAAGCGATTAAGTTTTTTTGTGCTGAGTAATGAATACCTTGTGAGGGATTTAGACTATTATCAACCGTGTACCATATTATTAAACAAGCACATATAGCAAATACATGGGGCGCTTTGCGCAGCTTGTCAAAAAGTTTTGACCGTACACAAGTTTCCTCACTGCATTAAACTCAAGTTTAATGTTCACTCACTCCTCTACATCTTGTCCTCTCTCTCTTCTCTCTCTGGTCCGCCTGGTCTTGGCCATGTCTGCTTGCACTTTCCTGTGATAATGACATGAAAATGATGTAAGTGAAGCAGAAGGGATCACATTTTGAGCAGGAGATCAGAGATCATCACCGTCGCTTTGAGGCTAGCTCCATTATCCAATGCTTTATATTCATATATCATCTGATATAATGTGCGCTCACATTCAGCATCCATACATTACGTCGAATTAGCCTTTCATCCTGTGGCAAGCACGATGTGATGTCGTCGTACCGTGGACCAGCTTACATTTACTCGACAAGGGAGTTGTGAGCGTTGCACATACTTTACTCTGTGGTATTTTGGCTATTCTCGCTTTAATGATGTCAACTTGTATTAAAGCGTCATTCATTTCCAAAAGGCGTTATTAGGCTAGTCTGGTGCTGATGCTAAAGCTCACTAACATATTTGTCTAGATAGATTTGGCTAGTTGAATTGATACGGTTCTTTCCTCAGATTACTTTACCCGTTCATTACACATGATAAAGTCTGTCTCATACAATATATGTAGTGGGTGTCTCTATCAAGAAGAGACAGAGACTTTACAAATTTCACAAATCTGTTGAGACTTGAGATATACTGCGTCGTGCTTTATGACCGTTGTGATAACAGTTGTCTGAAAAAAATGATTGTGACAACGTGAAGATGAAAAGCCAATGTTGACAGGAAGCCAAATGGCATGATCTTTGAGTCACTTTTATCTTGTTTGTTTGACATAAAAAATGGATTTAATAGGAATCTCCCAACAAAAAGTTAATTTTTCCCAATGTATGATTCATCCACTAATTGGGGCTAAAGTCAAAGGTCTACGACTCCAAGTGAGACTTTAATAACTTGAAGCTGTTTCAAAAAACATAAACAAGAAATATCTCAACTTATCTGCCCATTTTTCCTGGAAAACGTAACAAACGACCCATTTTCCATGATTTTAGGACGTCAACATTCCACTGATTGGATTGGGTAGTGACAAACATCCTCATTTCAGACGTGTCTGAAAAACTCTGAATAGCAAGCTAATCAAAAATAAGCTAAATCAGCATATTATTGAAAGCTTGATGTCAGCGGGGTAGGTTTGTGGTCGGCATGAAATCTGTTTTCAGATAATCATGATCAGACGTATCTTTAAAAACTGGGAATTATTTTGTGAAAAAAGTTGTATGTTGTGGTTGAGATCAATGATGATGATCTCAGTTGTTTGGAGCTGCTTCCATGTCTGAAATGACATTTCGTTCGTATCTCGTCTCGTCTCATCAGCTAACAAGCAAGAAATTCATGATAAAGACTATTTGCTATTCATGTCATGTTGCACTGTTGGGGCAGTATGCATTTTTGATCCAAGTTGTATCCTTCTACTGGATGATGATGGAGCAAGCAAGGTCCTAAATTACCCAGTTTATTTAAACCATTCAGACATGCCTCTCCACGGGAGCTAGAGAATTGTAGTTAGATATATCTTACAATCCAATCAAATCTGGTTTCGTTTTGTCAGGTTAGATGCAATGTGGCATATCACTGGCTTCAAACAGGTATCCTGCTTCACATACATCCATAATATAGTAAGTTTCTTCTTGTAAGTAAACTTGTACATGATGTTATTTGGCAAGCCAAACTTTACTACAAGTTGCCCCTTCTGGAATGTTTCCCAGGACAAATACTTAACGACGACCACAGACATGAAAAGTTTTCTGTAGCTCAGCGAACACTGGAAAAACTTGACCACTTACAATTACGATAATGGTTATTGGATTATTATGACCATGAATAAGTTGACGCATTTGCTCGTTGTAAACTGCAAGTTAGAAGGAGGTGTAGCTACTTTTTACAACGTCTAGCAGAGAAGGTGTAGCAAGCATCTGTGTGAATCCAAGGTGTCAAAGAGTAGGAAAAGTTTCGCAGTCAAGTCAACTATAAATCCCATTATGCTCGACATACGGTCGTAATAAAGTGAGTCATCCTTGAAGTTGTCACTTTCCTTCTTAACTTGTTGATGAAATGACCAGACACCTGTCCATCAAGATAAGACGAAGAAGCAAATCCTTTATATTCACAGGAGCAGGAGGGTATGTAAGCGTGTAATTAGTTTGCGTTGCAGTGAGAAAAATTAATTATTATGACCATGTTTCCTTTATGATATGGATGGACCTCCCTTTCTTCTTTTAGGGTGGTTAAAATGTTTTTATGAGTTTTGCTACGCTATAAATGTGTTTAATGTTTATAAAAAATGGTATTTATGAACGTAAATGGCTGTAGTTACTACTATCGTAAAAAAAATCTTGAAACATGCTTATAAGAATATGAAATGTTGAGAATGAAAGGTTCAAATTCCCAAAATTACGTGCGTAATAGCTAGTCATGGAATGTTGTTGAAAAAGTGCTCACGGACTGGGGCTACCGATAAATTTTTAGCAGGTCAAAGAATATTGTTTGTCAAACTACGTAATAAATTTTAACTTTCACGTTCCAACCAACTTCTGTTTTTAGGTCCGTGACTGTTGACTGCAAAATGTTAACTACCTCATTTTAAATCTTAGTTATTTATGCATGGAAAATTTTAATGAAGGATCGTAATGTGCATGGACAAATCACGGTCCTCTTCATTTTATGGTGTTCAAGTTGAAGCTCACATAATGAAGTTTTGACAGGACCGGACACAGCGAATGCATAATATTATTATGTTTGTGTGTAGGCTGTGCAAATTACAAATTCAGATTTATTTTTATGGCTTTATTTTACTGTCTTTCTCTATTCCCTTTTATATATACAGAGACATACTATACGTGAGGTAAAGGTAAAGTGAGCTGGCTGCATAATTCAATCACATTTCTCACAGCAGTGTAGACAAACACGCCACCACCTTGAGCATTCATACGCCTATCCTGTTTACAACGCCATGCTTTGCATAACTATCATCTCGCTCTTTTGTATGGATTTGTGTAAGTACATAGTGTTAACAAACAGCAAGTAAGATTTATGGGCAAATGTTTCCTCTGTGACTGCCGTTAAACCATATTGCATGAATATATAGAGATGTGCTCTATGCTATATTGTATTCGCAGCGACCCACGATCCATATGGGCAATGAAAATTAGAAAACTGCACAAAATTATCAACCACTAAGCATATTTGTATTGCAATTCACTGCATACGCCAAACATATCATTTTGCTTGTTGAGCTGTGTGTGTATTCGAAGCATCTTGATTATGAATTCATCGCTTTAAGTAGAAAAGACAAGTCTGACATAACTCTTTTTGCTGACATATCCGAGGATTTATTGTTCTCCTGTGTTTTAACATTTTTAAAAGGAAAACTACCTCCGTGCTCATGTTCACACAACACTTACTTAATGTTTCGCTTTTGTTCTTAGGGGTACAAATTGGTTACTCTTGATGTTAGCTCGACATGCAAGCTGTATCATGCCTAAAACTGCAAAATTTGCTGCGATTTTTCTACAAAAAATGTGTAACTTGGTTAAGAAAATGAGGTTGCTGTTGTGCATATTTTGGATGGACACGACATTTAACAGAGTAATACATCATCACTTTTATGTGTATATTAAAATATTATTTGCAAGTAAATTATACATTTTTACCGTAACCATTTTTCTACACGCTGTTTTCTTGAAAGAAATAATCTGCCAGAATATTTTGATGGGCCAAAGAAACAGGACGAGAAGGGGCGAACAGTCATTTAATTTGGTATGACGATAGCCTCAAGCTAAAATCAGTCATCCTGTCCACTCTCTAAAAAGAGTCTTCAAGTTTTCCCTCAGTTTAAAGAGGATTTTTTATTCATATAACAAAAAAAATCATCATCCAATAACTAAAGAAGCAACCAGAGTACCACACACAATAAAAGATGTATAAATTTGTGGGCCCACAATGGCTCACTGCTCTTCCACAGATCCGTAAGAGGATAGTTCTTTGCATCACAAAAAGAGGTGGACAAGTTAGCTAGCCAAGTTATTGCACTTGGAGTAGATCACTATTCTTACCCTCGTCATTATCGCAACAGCCATCGTCATTATTATTATTATCATTATTATTTGCAGAATTCATGCTAACGACGCACAAAAAATATATTCTCCTTTTCAAACGTATATTACTCGTGATGTGCCTTTTCATCGGATGGTGACGTGCCGCAGTACAAATTAGCAAGCAACTATAAAAAAAACCTCCACATCGTTTTTTGATTTTCTTGTTGTACGCCCTCTCCACAGGCAAGAATCGTGTGAATGTTGTGAATAAGTATGTATTTTCTCTCTCTTTCTTCAAAAAAGGTTTATATCTCATCATCATACAAGTCCACTTACAATATTATACCTACACAACACACATAAAGCCACCTACGATGACTGTATTAACCATTTTTTATTCTGGGAAGGAAGGAGTGTAAGCTGAAATGGTTGGAGTCTATCTAACAGTAGTAATTTTTATGAGCAACGGAGTGATAACTATTAGGCAAAGTAAATGACAGCTTGTGCTGCATGTGGTAGGTTTTTTCAACATTTACGAATGCATTATACACGAAAGCACATACACAAATGGATGCAAAATAATGTTTCATGGTTGAATAATGCGTATTTCTTTATTTCGAGATAATAGACAAGTCATTCCCCTTAAGTGAGACAGCTAGAGCCGGTTCACCACATAAAAATCGACACCTTCAAAAAGCTCAACCACACAGACTTGATGATGTGATGGGCTGACTGTTGTTAGAGTTAAAATATAGTGAGTGAGTGACGTGGGCTAATTTTGGCACGGAAAATCTTTATCGTTTTAGATTAGAGGGAAAAGGAGCTCACATAAAAATCCTTTCTTCTCCCTATTTCTCCTTTTCTTTCAATTTATAAGAGTTCTCATGCAAGCTTTCCAGATAAATGTCATTGTCGCTGTCGTTGATTCTACATGGCTGGTTAAATTAGGAAGGTAAAAAACTACCCACGTTTGATTAAGGAGATGTGTGTAGTTGGAGATGGAAGTATTTACTTTATTTTTATAGCTGGTTAACAAAACTATTTTAACCACAACCATTTGTATCAAACGAGGCGGAAGTTGGATCGAATGTGGCAGAAAATACACAAGCCCCATGATCATTTAATAGGATAATAGCATTTAAGCCTCTGAAGAAAGTGTCGCGCAGTACAGAAAATGAAGCCAAACCAAACGCCTATCCATTTTGTTTTCCAGCTGACACTAAGCTGACATGAAAAGCATGAGGCATGCATGAAATTCGTTACATACTTCACCACATCGTAACATATCGTTCACAAGAAAATAACAAGCAAAGAACCTTACATTGTGTGTGAAAAGTTATAGCTGCCATTCAATGCTTCTTCATGCCGAGAATAAGATGCTATG
>JAQGAP010004629.1:0-10158 GCA_034697805.1 Orchesella bifasciata
ATATGGGCTTTTGTGTAACATGATATTTCTTAGAAAAGGAAGGTAAACATATTTCCTATTTGCAGCCCATGCCGCCAGGCAATCACTTGAAAAGTGAACGTCGCATGTAACGTTTTCCGCAATCCATTTTTGCAAAGTCTACACTTATGCCAGTGCTGGTCCAAACTACAAACATTTTATTTAGAAGCTGCTGTGAACTCAGCTAACCATTTTATATATCCTCGACTGTTAACGTTGTTGTCTCTAGGTATTTTTGTCCTCCGGTTGGGAAAAGTGTTTGAGCTTAAATATTGAAAATCGAAACAAACTACGATTTTGCAAAATGAAAAGGATTCTCAACTTTACAAAGTTTTGGAACAACCTGGGGATATGTGGGCAACAAACCATCTAGTAATTTCGCAGGATAAGCTGAATGTGAATACGCACGATATATGCATATTTTTTATTTCTATGTAAATACGAACCTATATAGCTGTGCTTAACTTTTTCAGAACTTATTGGGCAATGTTTTGGCCTCTTCAGAAAGTATTCTCTTGAAGAGAGTTCGTTACTTTTCCATCTGCCAACAAAAAAAATTCGTAGCTTGAAGCTATAAGTAGTGAAAGTAGAACTGGATTTGAGTGAAATATCCTAAAAGAAGTTATGCAGAACACACGAGTACGGAAGAAAAGTTTTGAATTTGGGAGTGCGAGAATTTCTGGAGGGAAGATTTTCACGAGTTTCTCAACTGTTATGTCATATTGTGACGTACTTGAGAAGTAAGTAATAACAGTTCATACATTAACAATAATTATGTAAAGTTTTAAGATCCTTTTAGAATGATTGAAAATGTGACATTTTGATAGTTAGTGGTCCAAAGCTTTCTTGCATCAAAACTAACCTCACAGTCTGCAGCTCACACTGTGATGATTTGTCTACCAAGTCTGCTTTCAACTGTCTTGAAACAAATTTGATTCTACTCACCATTTAAACACCCAAGTACTCTTCATTTGTGCGAAACCTAAACTAATTGCAATCCAAGTGTAGGTCTCCTTACGAACTGATCAGCATAATCAATGTCTTGTTAAACCACATTTGATGTTCATAAGATACCAAGCACTAACCTTAACCCAAACTTTTTTTTACCATAACCCTCATTTCTATTTAAGCCATATACAAAAAAGTTTGCACTTTCAACATTGTACTACTCCGTGGGGAAACAGAAATAGTTTGCAATTAAAAGTTTAATTACTGATGTGAAGATAATTAAACTTTGTTATAGGTGGTGAAACGCAATAAAGGCAAATTTGATATCTGTTAGTTTGTTGCAAGAAGGGTCTTCTTCTTACAGGGAAACCCACAGGCTGCTTGAGTGTTGCAGAGACACTGCGTTTAATATTATTAAACGTGATACCTATTCAATTGCCAATTTGTATGCAGCAACAATGGAGAAAGTTACTTTGGAACTTGCAACATTAAACATATAGCCTATTCCCTACTCTAGTATACATAGTTATATTTTTCATCATTTAATTAAATGAAGAGAGCATACAAACTTTTATTAAAATGGAGAATATTACTATTCCGGGATGAGATTAAGTTACGAGTATATTATTTTCACTCAACCTGAACTCCCTTCTCGGTTTCTGTTGTTCGTCTATCTTTCTCTCAAGTGAGTCCCTAAAACGAACTACTTTTCCACTGGCGATGAGAATCCAGCATGCTTTTCCTTTTTAAATAGAGAGGCGATGCTGCATAAAAGCTTTGTGATATGAAATGTTGAGAGATTGAGCCGGAAGACAGTCGTTTTTCTCTTCGATACTATACCTTTCCTTAATAAATCCAATTAGACACGTATATAATATAATGTATATCAAAGTCAATATAAACATAGAACATGCACACATGAAATAATTCAGCTCGACAAATGAGGTTCACGAACTGAAACACTTCACGAAATCGTTTCTTGAAGCCACTGTCTGTTATCAGTTGCTGCTGCTGTTTTTTAATTTCCGTTTCATAACTTTTCCATTTTAACAATACGAAAGGAAAACTGAGTAAGATTGTAAACAAAAACCGATTTGCAAAACCTGCCCAGGTTGACATTATGATGGATGTGATATATGTTACAATGACTCAGGAATTCCGACCTTTATGTAACTTAGCCGTTGCCATATATTATGCACGTATACTGCTGTTTTTTGTGAACTTTGACTAGAAATCAAAACTTCTATGTATGTAAAAATATATATCTCTTGAACATTATTATAGAGACTTTTCATCATCATAGCTTGACTCAGTGATCATGCCATTCCTTTGAAGTTTTTTGTTTGTTTGTTCGATTTTATGAAATTACGATGGTATTATGTACTACTGAACATTTTGCTTTGCAGGTTACTGTTGCAAATCCTCTAAATGTGTATAATCTGTGTACTCATGTATAAATCGGGTCATGAGATATGACGACTTTATACCTTTTTATAATGCAGAGGTATTTTAGTGTAAGATCTAAGGTAGAAAATTCGTTGAAATCGAGAGGGCATTAAAATCACTTTAGATTAGAGCAATATCTGATCGGTAGGGCTTGCTAAACAGATTAATTTAATACCCACTTCCATCATCTTTAGCCTAATCGTAATAATAAATACAGAGTTTAACCGTAATCAGCAAATACATGGCATTGGGGAAAAACTGAATAATGCCTCGTCATACGAATCTCACCCGTAATAATTACTAGTAAATACAAGATGAGACAATTTTTACTACAAATGGAATGATAAATGCGTGCTTAATGCTTACCCATTAGTATTAACAAACCATGTCTATGTCTATAAATAGTAAGAAGACAAGCTCGCTTTTTGCAAGAGTTTCTGAGTAAAACAAACAAATGTTGACCTTATCTCCTCCTTTCACTTTGACACACATTACATCAGTTTGTCAATCCATTTAAGTCATAAATGCTGGCTTAAGAGGGGCATCCAACCGAAAGCACTCTTCTCAACTGTCATCAACATCAAACTAGGCTTTGTCTTAATATTTCAATTTCCTTTTTGTGTACATAGTCAACACACTTTCTCTTTTTCCCAACTCAGCACAGCTAACTCTTATTTGCTTTTTCTTGAGAAGAAGATGGAGAGAGAAAATGGAGAAAAAAGAGATTTTGGAGACTTTATGTGACAATCATCATGTGCAATGTGTAAGTTATACTTTTCATGTGTGTATATCAAACTGAATGCTGTTTGACGAGAATTTTTTCCCTGACTTCTTTCCCCTAACTTTTTGCCTATGGAACAAACTTGGTCACGGAAAGAACGCGTTTGTGTGTATAAAGCTAGTCATTCAGTGACTTCAGTATCCAGTACACTTTCGGATTTCATGCGAATAGCATGCCCGCCTCCAAATAACAAACTTGTGAAATCAACTTTGTTTAGGTAGATCTTAGCATGCGGGTTGAAAATTTCTAGCTGCCTCCACTTCAGCTCCCAGCCAGTTCATTTGGCACTCGAGGTAGGAAAAAATAGGAAATATAATAAGAGCCGCTGTGCAAATTATATTTTCCGAGTACAAAATTGCAAACTACAAAATGTTAGTTTCCTTTCCAACTCAACCCCTCTCCTTCGTGTTTGGGTGTCGCTCGAATTAATTTATTTTAAAACTGGGGACAGTCAGTTCCTATTTCAATTTGCATATAAAAGTCTTGGTCTTGTGCATGGAGTATTGTGGTGGCAAGATCGGAGTTTGTTGGTAGAACGACTGACATTTTTATTAGTGAAAATTGTACTGTCATTCTCCTGCCCGGAGAAAGAAACTAGAGGTTGTGGAGTGGAAAAGTAACCACATAGAACATCATCGCTGAAAGTGTTGTTTCCCCTGTTTGAATGGATTAAGCTCGCTTTTAAAAAACTGTCGTGTCGTAGCGTATAAGGTCACATGTATTTTGTAGCTCGTCTCAGTTTTTCAATTTACAAAGTGG
Organism: Orchesella bifasciata; assembly: GCA_034697805.1. Classification (NCBI taxonomy): domain Eukaryota; kingdom Metazoa; phylum Arthropoda; class Collembola; order Entomobryomorpha; family Orchesellidae; genus Orchesella; species Orchesella bifasciata. Next base: position 3,953 of record JAQGAP010004629.1, read on the forward strand.
AGACAGTTGGATACGGATTTAAAATTTGGACGAGTGACAGCCACAGCAGCTCCATCAGTGAGCAAAGTTAAATTGCTTGTACTGCTAAATGATGAATAGGACAGGAGCATCGTAGTACACCACATAAAATACAGTTGACCTGAGAGAGCGATATCAGCGAAAAGTTACAGGTAAGTAAATTTGCTAAACTTTCCTGAAAATTTCGTTCAGCCTTAATTTGGGTAAGATATTGAAAAAGGATCTAAAACTGGTGTGTATATTGTAGAATATGCATAGACGACACAATAAAATAAGACATAATAGGTCGTAGACTGAACACTGAAGCTTAGCTTTCCACAACAAAATATTAAATTGATTCACTACCAAAAGTTTCTCAGCGTTTTGTGAATGAAAAACAGTCATTTCGTCTGAAATGCTACCATTGTGCTTTTCTCTTGCAGTTCAGAACAAACTGTTTATGGTGTGCATATTGAAAATTCTCTATGTATGAACGTTAGCTTTCCATTACCAAACCAAACCAAACGTGCATGCGGCTTTCTTTTCATGATTATTTGAATTACGTATGTATCTGATGCGTTTATATACAAATACATACATGTAGTTGCCATAAATCATGAAAGTAAAATGTAGTTTCGTTGCATGTCGAGTTGAGAAAAACCTGGAAATACCAACGGTACATATTTTATGTACGATTTGTGCAATATCTCATTCTCTAAGAAAATTCAATTACGTAATATGTACAGCTAGCTTTCCATTCGATATCACCACATCGGGAAAGGCTAGTAGGTGTATTACAAATGGATTGAAATTATTTTTAGTCAATCGAGTAAACTCAATACAGCAGGTGTGCTTCTGCAACATTGCCTCGTTTGTTTTTGTGTATGCAGTTCAATCGAAATATAGATCATGATCACTGCCACAGACTGATTGTCTTTGGATCACTACAGTTGAAGTAGAATTTTAGGAAATGGAGTTCCTAGAAAACGTGTGGTGTGATATTTGATATCAGTATGGAGCTGTGGAAAGGATTGTATTTTTATGTAATAGATATGCATCCAACATCGATGTTACTTTTTCTCGAGACATTCGATTATTGTAAAGTCAATAGCAGAGGTATGGAAAACATTTTTAGTTCAGTCAGAACGACATTCTACGACATAATTTCATGGAAAACAGGTCTTTGTCTGTATTTTATACACGCATAATATGTATAATAATATGAACTGTTACTACCAGTTTAACTTGCGACAGGCCATAAAGAAATAAGTGTGTAATAGAATATTCATTGAAAGTTATGGGATTGTTAAAAAAATGTTTGTTGGCGTGTGTTCACTTTACTAACTTTCTCCGTGTAAATATCCTATAATGTTTAGCTCCTGTACATTCAGGTAAGTATATATGCAACCAACACTGCATATTTAGTACTTTGAACATGAATACATTATATACGTATGTACGCTGCTATTGTATGCTATATGTTTTTAGTATACGTATATAGTCCATTGTGTGATAACTGATAAGCACTTTTGCCTACATATCAATAACCATATATGAGCCGTAAAACAAGTAGTAATAACAAGCCATATGGCTTACGATTAGAGTATGTAATATTACAAAAAGCCTTAGATTTGCATGTGTGCATGTAAAAACAGAATGGAGAATGGATTAGGTAAAGGATGATGCTCTGACTGAATATTAGCGTATTACGAACAGTGAACATTTCGATGGTATGTGAAAAGCATTAAAGATGTATGAGCTTTTTATGCACACACACAAATAATGGAGTCGGTTTCTGTTCTGAAAAAATAAGTAGTAATTCTGGGAAAATCTATTTGATATTGCCTAAACCCCTTACTGATTTTTGAGGTAGTGAAAGCCAGACTTTATGCTGAAACTGTAAGCTTCAGCAAGCGAAGCCAGCGTTTGATCAAAAGGATAAAACCGTTAGCGATATAGAAAGAGGGCACATCACAACTCACAAACTTACCTACTTGTTCAGCCACTGAAGCAGATCAAGACTCACTTTGATTTAGACATTTCATATCCCATAAGTTTGGCGGAATAAAGAATTATCCTTTTCTATTTATGCAGATAGGATTTTCGGGAAGTTATTTGTTGTACAAAATGCTTTAGAATGGCATTATGATCTTGTTGTTTGAAATCTATTTATAGACAATCCAATATAATATATGATGAAATTCAATGTGAAATGCTAATAATATTTGATTCAATGAGCACACACCAGATTACATACTTTCCAACAAAGTCAAGTGCTATTTTTGCTATGAAATGATTCAACGTATTCGGAATCTTTTTCAATCCAATTCAAACATCGAAAGGTTAACAAAATATTGTTCGCTTTTGATTATAAGTTCTACAGTAATTGTAATTACATATATACAGTAAATTTTTATCGGTAATTAAAAATCAGACATACAGAATGGGAACTTTCATTTTCCAGCAGATACTTAATAAAAATTTATGACAATGACAAATGTAAAAGTTTCTGAATTGCTCATGATATCCTTAACCTTTGGGCTAGAGACTAGATGTAGGGGCATTTTACAAGTTGTCAGACTGAGATTAAGATCTATTATGATACAACTGTATTATAATTAAGATATTCTGAGGAACTGTAAGCGTAAACTAAACTGGTGGAGCATCTCAAAATAATATAATATCTATGCATCTTAGATAAATGAACATTCTTTCATACATAGCTGTTTAGAAGTTACATGCGTAATCCATAAACTCCAAGTGAAACCGTTTCGGTTATTTTGTGTTTATTAACAACCGTACTAATTGATATGCAAAACGAGATCTGGATGCATCAATCGAGTTTAGTACGTACCAGCACGAACTTCTAATTTACAATATTGCTCGAGTGCATTTATGGGTCTAGCAATTAATTTCCACCACGGTCTTGACTCAGAGTTTCTTAAAAAGGGATAGACGATGTTGTAAACATATTTACTAATAATTATAAGTATGGTAAGCAAAAATAATTTTTTCTGCATCCAATTCTTACTTTTGTTCTACCTCTTGGAATTCAAAAATTACCATAAATGGGTGCAGTATGGAAATGAAATGTTTTGTTGTCGAGCATCGCTATGCACTGAATGAATGAATGAACAAACACGTTTTATTTCTATATTCAATTGTGAGTATGAATATATTTTAAGCGATGTCATATAATATTTAGAAAATATAATTATATAGATTGTATAAAAATTATAACGGCAATACACAAGAGATTCAGGATCCGTTTTGGTTTGCTGGAACTTCTCTGATATATTATATTTCATGCTTTATCTGCCATTGAGTTCCCTTTGTTAATGGTCCACAAATTTTATGTGAATAGAAAGTTGAGTTGCTCTCAAGTGGTGCGCTTCATGACCAACACAAAACTTCTCTACCATTTCTGGGAGACTCATGACTCATAGACAACTTCATGAAGACAGTCGGCTTCCCTTAAAAGAAAGTCGAGTGCCCTTCTGTTATGGCAGTTATAATAGAACTTTTTGTGATATGATGATACGTTTTAATAGCAGACAGCAGATGAACGGAATTCAATTGAAATTATAGCTGGAAGCATGCAGAACGTATAGAAAGATGATTTAATTTTATCTAATACATGGTCCACCTGCCAAGTGGCGATTCTGAATTTGATACCAAACAGCCTTTTACTTCTTCGTCTATAATCAAAAACATCTTAGTAGACAGCATTGGTAGAAAATATGATTATCTCTTGAGTACAATAGTATAGCTGCTGAATGTATACATCAATTATATTTGCACGTGTTCCTCTATATTGCTACGCTTTGGTGTTCACGTTCATAATGGCATCAATATTCATTTAATTAACTCCCCTAGAAAGGGATGTGGCCAATAAATTACTTCCGTTGTAACTTAACTACATACAATTCACTTTGCACATCGCAACCAACCCATCTAAATCAATGAAACTTCTCTACTCAACAAACAAATGCATCAAAACAAGGATGTCCCACATCAGATCAGATCAGACATCAAATCCATCCATGTAGCAAAGTAGGAATTTTCTGGTCTAATGAAATGAAATACATTTTGCTGTGTCATCTCGGCATCCGTTCCACTCTACTTCAATCCTTGTCTTCCGATATCTGCTTCGAGCTGGTTTCCGATGGCTTGTCGTCAGTGACAAAAGCGTGAGTGGATAACAAAGTTAGCAGTTAATTTCATTCAAGTGTACATAACAAGAAGGGAGATGAATGTGGCTGTGGTTATTGTTGTAAATGCCAGTAATTCACAGTCCACTCATCCCATATCCTGTGATATGCAACTTCTTGAAGAAAATTGACAAGGAAGGACACAAAGCAGTCTTACTCCTTCACAGCTCAGGTTTCCAAATGTGCGTCACTTCTTTTAATTCAGCCGCTAATGATATTGTTGCTAGCTGGCAGAAATTAAATAGAGAAAGTGAGTCCCTTTTCTAATGATTTGCCTTAACTTGCGTTTAGTACCAATGGGATGTTGTAAACTACTTTCTACATAGGTATATTAACTTTATATTGCTTTGCTTTTTTATGTACTTACGTATGTATTGTAAGTGCAATGGTTTGGGAGAGAACACTTCTTTTAATCAATACCGAAGCTTAAATTGGCATGAGGGCAAATTAAAGTTCACCTTTCGTTTTTTGTTTGTTCACTGTGAGTAAACGTGCTTTTCCTGAAAGAATCTAATTACCTTCGCTCTTGATATCTTGATTGGTTCGAACTATACATTATAAAAAAACTCATGATTTATGTGTACAGGATACAAAAATATTATATGCAGACATGTATGCGTTTCTTCCTTTTGTAATCAGAATTGTTCATGATATTATTCTACATTGAATATTGTGGTATAAATCCAATAAACACTTTGGTGGAATGGCCGGGTATCCATTATATACGCACAGTGTTTTTTGCAGGAAACTGAACTGAACTACTAGCAAAAATTAGGTTTTCTTTTCATGCTTTCTTTGTGCTCGAGATTCAGGAAAGTTTCGTGAAAGGAATAGCACTCAGTCAGATAGACAATTGATAAGGTTGGCTGAACAATTTTCACGTGTTTTCAAAGAGTATACAGCACCATAGGAGCTAATCGATGCTCGATGCAACATTATACTGCGGTGCTATTCGTTTTCAGTGGTTTTTATTGGCATTCTAGTTTTTTGTTAAGTGGTTAATTAAACTTTTAAAGTTTTCATCTGAGCCATTCATTCTAATCACAACAAGCAGAAGGATTTTCGTTGCAGAAAACAGCGTTAAAGCATTGTATTTTTTTGCTCACCATGTTTTTACAAAACCGTTTTTGTTATAAATTTGGCCTGTGGGGAATTAATTACCAGTTCTGCCAACAAAGATACTAAACTGTCTGTCAACCAGTGTTGGTAACGGGATCGTTAAAATGCATCAGGTTCACAACTTTGTGTTTTGGGGGAAACAAGGTGCCACAGCAGGCCGTATCATTCCCTTTCATCAGAATATTTTTGCATACGTCTCTGTTTATGGCGATTGACATAGTTTAACGTTATAACTTTTCATCACAACTTTGGAAAGCAGATGTATGCATTAATATCATGGGACACAGTTCCTGCACCAGACGGCCCTCCTGGTCGTTTCAATAAATCATGCTATTATAAAGTTAAAAAATGACAGCAAAATGGAGTATGTTTGCTCCCAGTTTATTTAAACACTTATTATTAGTATCCCAAAAAATGTACACAATGTATATATATGAATACATAAACTAAATACATAAACTAAATATCATTGTACATCCTTACAGGCGTGTGGTACTACTAGAAGACAGACACGGATAAGGTTTTTTATGCCTTTAATCTAAAGCTCATGAATAAGTAATGTATAGCACATAGAATAGAATACCCATGGAAAAGAGGAAGGTGTTGAATAACAAGCGTATGAAAATGTAAACCATTTCGGTATAGTTTCTCGCTCTATCAACATGTATCTAGTGAGGTGACTCGAGGTGAGGCAGGCACCCACGACGACAAATGCTGGAAGGTATTTCAAGTATTTTGCCTCATACGAGAAATCTTGAGATTGAAATACTTTGAATGCAGGAAAAAAAGTTCTAGTGAAACGTGTAAGGCGAGAGAAAGCACTTTTTAAAAAGTCTTCTCTTCAAATGCCAGTGCATCTAATCTACATACCTATTATAT
>JAQGAP010004630.1:0-10157 GCA_034697805.1 Orchesella bifasciata
AAGACACGTAAATCGAACATACGTACCAAATCTTAGGTCAATCGGAGCTCAACTCGGTTATATTGTCCCTCGTTAGTAGGGCCGTCTACTGTAAAGGATTGTAATTTTTTGGAACGTAAATAATAAAGACGTAAAATAATAATAATTTTCACTATCTTATGCAAATTAGGACTCTAATTTTCACTATCTTATGCAAATTAAGACTCTAATTTTCACTATCTTATGCATAATATAATGTTGAATTTTAATAAAGTTAAATTGTATTTAGTATGCATAAAATTCATGCGAATAAGTACAAAATTATCCCATGTCCATTTTCCATCGAGTACCAATTTATTTGTATCTGAACATTCATATAAATAATTATACAATTCATTACAGTTCCAAATCATAACATTATTATGCAATTGAAATATAAAATGTTATCCTGGCTTATTATAAATCCTATCCCAAACCGGGGAAAAGGTCCCTGGATAATACCCCCTAAAGGCTTATGGGCCTTTTTATCAGTTCAGTTTTTGGGTGGTGCAGATGGGGAATAAATTCCAATGGGTCTACTACGATCCCTCGAACAAAGGTTCCCAGCTCCTCCAGCGGTTTAACCTTACGCTTTTCTGGGACAGTTTCTCCAACCGGCAGTCCATCGGCAAGAAATGATTCCAGCAGAGCAGGAGGAGGAGGTTCTGGCTCCGCTTTCGACAAATCTCGTTGCGGGCGGCTCATTGGGACCCCATGTCCATCTGTTGCAGTAAAACAGAAATTAAATAGTTTGTTTCACAATTAAAAACAAGAAATATATAATTATAAAAACATCTTTCAAAATGTTTCACTATTAGTTAAAATTCGGCTATCAGTTACCGTTAAGTCCATAATGTGAGAAGGACTTCGCTTGGGAGATTAGAAGGAAGGCAACTATTAATTTAAAAACCAGCATTGTGGTGATATTGTTCTGTAGAAGTTGTTAAAACTGGTAGATTTAGTTGTGTTAGCTGCGGTCTCTGGTTGAAAAATGATACCGCTGACTCAAATCTGTCCTAAAAGTATGCTTCTAAATGACGCAAGAAGTGTGACACAAGGGCTTCATTTCACAACAAAAACTTAATGAAGGACGAAATATATCGAAGACATATTTTTATGATGCAATATTTGCCATCGATGAAATTTGAAATGTATTATTTTTCGAGTTTCTAACCTCTTTTTCTAGAAAATGCGCGAGAATCTGCACCAGATTTTGCTTTGATTTCCAATAAAATAACTTTTCTGACGCTTCTTCAAACACATATGTAAATCAGGAAGGTTACGGCCATTTTCCAATACGCAGTCAGTTTCTTCAGAATAATTTTTAAACAACCTTGATTTCGAAATAATTCCTTTGCTATTGTCTAATCATGCCACTTATAAAACCAATTCAATTGCAAAACTTACATGAGTCATCATACATCACTCTAAAAAAATTCAGATTTTTCCACGCTCAATGGTTATAATTTATATGGATGAAATTTATTATGATTCTGACTACAACCACAATTCTTCATAATGATAAGGCAATAAAATATGGAAGGTGGAAGCGATAACTTTGATAAGGAACTCATCAAACATCGCGATTTTGTGTTAAGCTCATGGCATCAATGATAATGATTCCTATCTATTTCTTCTTTTGTAAGAATCTTATCCAAACATAGCTTAGGCATAAATATTCTCAACTCGCAACCTCAATGGGCGAATGCGATGTTGGACAAATTGTTTGACTTCAAATGTGTTACTAAAACTTCCAAGCCTTCCAATCACATTCCACGCTTGGTTATCCATATCCCTATTTCTTTGCAGGTGCTCGTCACCATTCTGAATAACCTTGATTTCAAACAGGATCTGGTGAGCTGGCGTCCCGTGTCTCAAAATGAGTAGGGAAGCTACCAAACGACTGAAGAACCGAAACCTTTCAGAGTTTGTAATGTTGGATCCCCACCATTATCCGGAATAACCAGCTGCTTCCCCTAAGGCTACACTCCTCCAGTCGAATAGCGAATGGCGTTTTTTTGCTAAACGGTGTTTGAGATCTTGATCCCCAAGTGAATTCCCTCTTCAGTTCCATTCTCTCACTTGTCGAACAGTGGGATGAAAAGGGAGACGTCCAATGGAAGAAGGCGTCCTCTCCCAAGCTGCTTTCTTTGCGCGGACACTCTCTCAATTCCCTTTCCATCTTCAGGAGTGTCAGCCCTCCCAATTTGGACTTCCTGAAGTGAGCAAGATTATGGGATACTGCACAACTTAAAAGGAGTTAAGTTTAAAGGGCTGACAATGAGCAATTCAGACTTTCTTCCATTGCCCCAACTCCCTTTCTTTTTTAACACACATAGAATGCATCGGCTCTCCCGTTCTATATCACTGGCTTGTCTCCAATCTCAGCAATCAGCTTATTCATCTCGTGAGTTGGAACACGTTCATCATCTCACTCACTCGGGAAAATAATCTCACCAAGGATGGAGCAGAGGAACTTCCGTTCCATAAATTGGAGAGTTTCAAAGTGAAAAATGCTCCAGATGATTTTTTTTCTAAATGTCGGGCAACCCATTCCAATAAAACTGAAGAGGCTATCCATACTAGCCCCGTTAGGAGAGTTATCTTGGTATCTGATTTCGGATTTTATCTCTCGCTTTAAGGATTTCCTGTTGATCTCACAATTGACCTGACAAACATGATTAACCTAACGAAACCTGTTAAAGAAATCCATGTGCCTGAGAGTTTCCCCAATCTCCTCAAATTCTGTATTGATGTAAGGCTGCTCAACAGCCTACATCTCCAGATGATACTGGCCAAGCTTAATTTTCTCTCCAATTTTCCGAAAGTTGAGGAAATGGATGTTGTTGAAACCTGGTCCAAGGAGCTCATACTGGAAGAGGCTCGAGATTATGTTGAGACTCTTTGCGCAGCTTTGGACCTCGTACCGGAACCTGAAGTTAATTTGGTTTTTGATTCATTCGGAGGATCGTCATGGTAAACCAAGGACCACCGTGGTTCAGCACAAGTTAACTAGAGAACTCCAGACCAACATGATTCAAATAACAAAACCTTTATGGCTAACTAACAGTAGTGGAGGAGTAACCATGATTCCTTAATATGTATGAGATTCAAAATGAGTAATTGGATGCAGATTTCCCTGAAATCATACAAAAAATCCGTACTTTTGGCAAGCATACACTAGCATTAACTTCATTGCATTTCCTAAATTCATCAAATTTATATCAATCCTTACATTTTATCTATTGAAATTGCGATCAGACCCATCCATTGTGTTTCAAACTAAAGTTTAGTCACGTCCTCCTAATTTATTTTGAAACTGTCTATCAAGTGATAAAACTAAAATGAGACTTTTTCAAGTTATGACAATCATTCAGGAGCACGAAAATTTTGGAACGATTTTACAGCTAAAAATAAAATAGATTACAAAACCATGGTGGTTGGCACTTTGCCAACTAAGAAGCAATATTCCAAGAATTGTTACGTAGATTAGGTAGATGCTTATAATATTAAAATGCGGACAATGCTTTCAATAGCATTACATAGTTCAGCATCAAACGACTCAGAAAGGTTCCATACCCGTACATAATATAAACTACAGAGCAAATGTACTGAAAAGTTTGGTATAGTGCGGATTAACACGACAGTTGTGTTATTTCTTAGTTAAAACGTTTAACTTAACAGTTATTCCACACAGTACTGGACCGATAAGACGTAGTGTATACTTAACTGCTGTTAAAAAGCACGGTTAGGTAAGTACAGGTTAGGGAATCAAATGGATTTTGTTGCAAACCTTTGGAAGACATTGCAGATAACTTGAAGTATTTAAATGACTCACTGCAACTGATTTTGCTTTTTAATGTACCAGACAAACTAACTTACTGACGATTAGGATGACATTCCGAAATCTATTGACCGCAATGAGTCAATTTTACTGGAATACTTGGTTTTGGCTTCCGGAAGGCGTTAAGTGGGAGGAATTTAACCCACAACATGACAAACGATTTGCCCACATTTCTGACGTCTTTGCTGCTTTCTTGTCTGCAATACTTTTGCTAGCCATCAGGGTCTTCCTGGAAAGGTAACGGAATTAGAAATTCAAGAATCGTAACAGTAGATTACAATGTTATAAATTGTAATTTTTCAGACATATTTGCAAGCGGGTTGGCACAGTTCTTGGGATAGCCGAAATGCACAAACGACTAACAAAGTTTTCAGAATGTGGCTGGAGATTCGTTTACTACACCGTCTCGGTAAGTATTGGAATTTGTGTGTTATCGGACAAGCCTTGGATTTGGGACGTAGAGGAATGCTGGCGAGGAGCTCCACTACACGTACGTAAAGCATTTGCTTTTGATAAGATTATTGAAAAAATTTATTCATGTAAAAACTGGTGTCATCATTTTAGACGCTTTCCTCTGATGTTTGGTGGTACTGTTGGATCTGCTCGGGTTATTATTTAGGCTGCCTCGTAACCGTTTTTACTGACGTCATGAAAAAAGATTTCCGGGTAATGTTGGGCCACCACGTTACCACCTTGATTTTAATGCACTTGATGTGGCTAACCAATATGACGAGGATCGGAGCCACATTTCTCATTTTGCATGATGTATCCGACCCTTTCCTGGAAGTACGTTTATTGTATTCTGCAACTAAAACTCAAACGGCATTTGAGAAATTAGCTCGACATTTCATTTTCAAACTTTTTGTTTCCAGTTGGCAAAACTATGCAATTATGCAAACTGCCCTAAATTTGCAAAAAGAGTTTTTACGATCTACGTGCTTGTGTGGGTTATTACAAGACTGGGATGGTATGTGTTTCTCCTTTACAGGTATGAAACGTTGCGAATGCAAAATTTGATTACAAAATATAAATTGAAACCAGGTTTGAATGAAATGAACTCCGTTTTTAACATAATTCCACTTTCAGTATGCTGCTGCAAGCTCCAAACTTAATGCCAATGTCACCTGCATTTTACCTTATCGTTTTCCTCGCCCTCATTCTTTTTGTGTTGCACGTGTATTGGACTCGCATTCTGTGGAATATTGCGCGTCGAAGTACTAGTTCAGATGAGGTAGGCTGGAGAGTGGAAATGAAAATTGTTCTATAATTCTAGAAAGTAAACTCATACGTTTTTTTACGGCACTAGGTACGGGATGATAGAAGCTCAGACGAAGAAAATGATGATGACGACGTCAAAGGAAAGGAGGACTAGTTTCATGTATATTTATTATGAAAATACTTTCGTTGAAAAGCAGAAAGTTATAATCTTTCTTACCTTAACCTTTGTTAAATGGATAATAAACTCAAATTCATGAATTATTTTTGTGGATTTGTCAAAAGCTTCTAATATCAAATCGTTGCCGCAAGTAATCCATTTATACCTTTTGTCGTATCCAAGTTTTTCAACATAATTTCATAGCTTAGTCTGAACATACAAAACTAAAAGGATGATTACATAATGAGTAACCTACAGTGTTTTGCTGAGATCATATGTATGTTTCATGAAGTTTTCCCTTGAAATGGGACATGAAGTAAAACTATGAAAACAACAGGTTTCGGTGAAGAAAAGTTTATACTATCACACCGTTTGCGGTTCGCATTTTGTAAACTCGAGCAACCCAATCCACGCGTTTGCGGTAATCAATGGGAGTTTTTTGCAGAGAAGTTGCGAATGACAGGAGAAAACTGTTAACGGGAGAACCGTGTCCAACAAGTTGAGGTGTAAGGCTTCCAAAATTGCAGTTTTGAATTGGTTGTGAAACTTTTAAATTTTAAGCTGTTTTATTTTATGGGACTGCTCAAACTTTACATTGCGTTTAATTTTATATTTGTAATATGAACGTTATAATATGAATTATCATAAAAACATCAAGTGGATTAATTGGACTGAACTCTCTGGCGTCATCAGAAATTCTTGGGATGATAACTGGAAGTTGATTATGCTAACGTTTGAAGTCATTTAAAATATCAGAGTCATACAAACGAATGGGGAGATTTTTTCGTTTAAAAATCCAATGATACTCCGTTACATGTCAAGCTAAAGGACGCGGTGGACTTTGTTTCTGCATGCATTCTCTGGAAAGGTGCTAACAACATGGTAAGTGCGCTATGCACTTGAAAGTGACTAAATACAGGAGCCAGGTATATAGATAACAACAGAAGCAAAACGGTTCTTATGTACACAAAATACACATTACTCAAAAACCCCAGCTCCAATCACACTCACATCTGATTCAGGAAAACATCACATTTCTTGCTTGAATGACGGTCGTAAGTCCTTACAGGGAATTAAATTAGTTGTGTTGTTTTACGCAAATTTATTATTTGTTCAAATCTCCGTGAAAGCCAACAATTCGCGCAATCCTGAGGTTCCTTCCTGTATCCCATATTCTGGTAAACATGAGTGCAATTCAGAATTCGAGTGAGAATAAATTTCAAAATGCACCTCTAACCAATTCAAAGGTAATAGCTGAAAAATTAATAAAGGAATTAATAATATTATTACTAGGAAGCTTTCAATGACTGGTTTTGGTGAAATGAAATACTTTCAATTGTATTTCTCTGTCTGCAGCTCCGTTTTGGGAGTGAGGAGACGGCTGTTTGGGAACTGGAAAATTGGAGTGACCGCACGAGCTTCGAAGTTCTGAAGAAGCATGCCAACTGTGTAGTACGGCTGAGGGATGGCAGGTCCTTCCGTTTCTTTCTCAAAGAGCAGAAAATCAATGTTGATCCCGAAGTTCAGTCAGGGCAAACAGCACATTACACTTCCGAATTTGAGTGTCTATCCCTTTTTGTAAAAGAGGATGAGTTGATAACAAAGCCACAGCTTCACCAAAACAGCAACTTCGAAGAGGGATTTAACCTGAAAGTGTCCATTCAGCACCTCAATGACGAGCTGCAACCTGCAGAAGGTCCTGTTACCTACCACCCATCACCAAATGCAAAAGATTGGACAAGTGTCCATGTCAGTTTCGAACATGGTCGCAAAGTCTCTAAGGAACGTGCAGTAGTCAACGATTTCATTCGCCTATCCTTCATCCTAGCACCACGCCCAGCTTATTATAATAATGATCCAATTGAAATAGCTCGGGCCAAAAAATCTTATAACTATTCACCAACTGTCTTCGAGCGACCTGAAAATTTGCGCTATGGGATAACTGTGCAACTGCTAAGTTGCGATGCTCCATCATCGTCAATAACTGATTCTTTGGAGAACGCTGAACAAGGCGAGGATCTCCCAATTTTCAAGGATTTTCAGTGGATGTACGGACAAGAGGATAACCATTCAGACTTGAATCTGGAAAGCAAAGACGGAATGCTGATCAGCGCTCACAAGTTCGTGTTGGCTGCAAGAAGCTCCAAATTCAGGGCGCTGATCGAGGAGCAAACAAATCGTAATGAAATTTCTGGAACTATCAAAATCGGGGATGTGGATGCAAAACCTCTCATGGCGATTCTCCACTGGATGTACACTGAGAAGCTGGAGGATAATCAGTCAGATCTGGGAGTAGGTGGTAGCATTCTTGAAGAGCTTATCATTGCATGCGTAAGATACGAGTTGGAGGATATCGTCAAACTCTGCGAGAAGAAACTGATAACGGTCTGCAACCCCGTGAACATGTTGCATCTTTTCCAACTCACTCAAAACTACCGAATGCAGGACGCAGCTAGGGAGATTTCTGTGTTTATTAAGGAGTAAGTATCAATTTATAAATTATATATACATAGTTATCTTCTTAAATTGAATACGTTTGTCGCTTGAATTTCTCAATATTTACTTCTATTTGCAGGAACATTGACGGAGCAATTTCTCTCATGCAAATCTGAAATTTTCTATTACTTTACTTCTTTAAATATTTCAACTTAAATTTTTTTGCTTTTGTCACACATCTTCTTATTTGAAAAATCTCAAACATCCCAAATTGGGATTCCCAATTGTATTGTTATTTGTTGTTATACCTTCTGAACTTAACAATAATGACGAATGCTCTGAATGACTGTTGATTGTAGTTGTGACCACTGAATTACATTAGACAAGTGTATTAATATTATTATAAATGATTTTCACAAGCAATGCTGTACCAAATATCAAACTTGCAATATCATGGTCGTGAACTGGAAAACATAAAAATATCTATCTGATTTATAAATGTATTTTGTAGTAAGCCGAATAGTATTTTGTTAATTAATTGAGTTTTTATAAATACCCGATAAAATGAATGAAAATTGGAAAGCGAGTGAGAGTACACTTCAAAGAGCTCCAAACATTGTATCAACGGTAAATTGTATTACAATTTTTGTACAATAAAGGGGAATTTCTGTTTTGAAAAGTATTCATTGATTGTGGTAATACGCAGTTAATTCTCCATTGGTTTTTAATTATGAACTACTACAAATCCAACGTAAGAGTGGGGGAGCGGTTGTTTGGGAAGTCTTAAATTGGAGTGACCCTGATAAATTAGAAAGAACTTGTCGGTTGTATAAATATTACTTCAGTTATCAAAAACCATGTGAATAAATCAATCAAAACTCTGAAGCTGCGGTAATTCGGCACATCACCTTTATTCCCATTAAAAGTGTCTGCTTTCTAATCGTATTGATACAGTCACCCATTAGTACATTCACATGATCAAGTTCCATTTTATTTCATACACTGAACATGACCTGTAGGAAATTGCAATGTTCTTCATGAATACTAAAGCATAAGACCTGAATACAAGTGATAATAACTTGCGTTCCAATTATTCTCTATGACTGTATACATTTTTCCATTACAGTCCACAATCTAGGTTTTATTCATTCCGCATACAACTTGAGTTTCATTGAATTAACCGGATAAGAAGCAGGACCCTAGTTGCTAAGTATTCACTACTTATTTTTAAAATGGACGTGGAATTATTTTTGAATTATCATATTGCCCCAGCTTTGACAGTAAATATTGGACACCTCATCATTCACATTTTTTTATATTTAGTTTTATTGTCCAACCAAGCTTGTATTTATACATTTTCTTTTCCAATTCTCATTATCTCCCTTCTATTTTTCAAAAATCCCAAGAAATCTGACAGAATGTTGTTTGCCTGACACAGTTCTCTAGCCTATCCCAATCATTTTTTGGCTAACCATGTAATGAATATTATTCTGAATGAAACATTTGTGCAAAAAAACGAACAACAACTGTGCTGGTACTTAAAGTTTAACTTGAATTTTGTTGGAAGAAATATGACTCTATTTCATATTATTTGTGGCATATCATTACTATCATTCATCAAAAAGTTTCAAAAAATAATACTACCACGATTTCATACTGCATAAAAACGATGACATGAAATACCATTCATAATTATGCACAATAATGCGCAACGATTCACATTTGAAGCTGTTGAAGCTAAACCCGCAGGCAAAACAAGACACCTATCATCTTGATTATGATTTGGTTGGTTGGTAAGAGTGCAAATGCGTACCCATAAAATTACAATGAAATACATGCACGAATGAGTGAAACAAAATGCTCATGGCTATTGCACAATCCTGGAGGAGGATTTTAATTTTGTTGTACATAATAAATTCATTAACATATTCTTTGCTGACATAAACGACAAAGAATAAACAATCCATCATTCAAATTAACTATCAAACCATTCTGCTACCTACTTTCTCAACGATGGTTAAACTAATCGAACAAAATAGGGAAAAAACTATAACTAATAATTATAACAAGTATCCAACTACCCAGAGCAAACAACCAACAGTTACGTGTCCAATTGACACTTTAAATTCATCCAACGTCTACTCATCACTCCGTTGATCCTCACAGTCGCATCCCCTTTTGGATTCGATCCCGTCCAACTTCAACACTGATCCCTTTGAGCTTCATCCTCCAGATTCTTGCGGTAAATACTCTTCATGAATCGAGTGTTCCATTTCGCATACTCCCGTCGACCAGCCTTGCTCAGTCCAGGTGGAAAACTGGAATTTGTCAAAACAAGCATAAATATTTGCAACCATGACTATTTCTTATTTCAATTTTTTTATGGACGTACGTCATCTGTGGTTTGCGAGGATTCCATAGGTTCTTCATCAAATCAAATGTTGGTCCTTGGGCAGGAGTACCCCAGTCTTCCTCGTCGTCCGA
>JAQGAP010004631.1:0-10153 GCA_034697805.1 Orchesella bifasciata
ATTCAGGAATGTCTCCAGTGGTGCCTGCTTTTCGTTATCAATGCTAATAATGAAATTGAAGACGTCCTTTTATGGCCGTCTTTGGCTTCTTCACATTATGCAAGAAAAGGCTAAGGAGTACGTTTGGGCCAAAAACATCAAATTTTACCCCAAATTCAAGAACCCGTCATAAATTCCACAAGGTTAAGCAATTAATAATTTTTGGCCTAATTCCAAAAATAGGTACTCCCAGCGAAAGGATCCACGTAAAAGCCTTCATTGGTTCCAGCAGGTTTGGACAAAAATTACAAAGGAAGTTGGAAAAAAGTCCGAAAACACTCTTTTTGGGCAGTCTGTGAAAATGATTCCCTGGACAGCTATCAAAGGGTTCACAAGGCTCGTCCGGTTATCAATACGTAGCTTACAAAATTCTCTATCTGTACTGAAAAAACGATTTAATAAAGTCGACATATATGGAAATTACAGCTAAACTATGCCAGTCTCAATTCTTATGATACATCCTTTAAGTAACATATATTGCTTTCGGTTCTCTTCTCGCAATTATCAGTAAAAAGCTTTCGAATCGTACATGTACACGCTTGGCAAATGTTGATGAAGCAGCAAGTGTTTTTGTGATGTTCGTTCTCACGCAAACAACGTGATTCTGCATTGCGAGGTGGAGGGTTACGAATACCTTTGCTTGTTTCTTTTGTCTATAGTAAAGGAGCAGAAGCCTGTACCCGATTTTTACTTATTTGGCAAATCTCCCCGCTTAAATATTTGAAAACGAAAGCTTAAATATGATGTTTTTCATGGGCAGACAGAAAACACAAACATTAGCTTAAAGTTATAACCAAATAGGATTCAAGCTATGGTGGTAACAACCAACAAACAACCTTCCATCTCAAGGCTTTTGACCGCATTACGCTCAACTTTTTAAACAAAAAAGTTGTAGCTCTGATTGTAAAAACTGTAATGTGTTTTGAGCTACCATGGGGCGATCCGAGATTGCAGAAAGTATTTTGACAACAATGCCTTCATTACTTGTTTTTGCTTTCATGTTTCTATCATACTTCGTCAAATTTTTAATTTTTTTATATTGCGTCCAGATGAATGAGAGTGTTATCATCAGTAAAAGACAAGCCTTGCATATGACATTTTTTAATCAATTTTTTATATGATATATTGAAAGCCCTCATAAAACTACGAAGGACATATTTTTTCTTTAGCCGGAAAAATTTGAAACAACGGAGCTAGCGCCCTCTGAAGTTCAAACCGTGGAACGCGATTAACTCCTTTATTTATAAACCGATTGACCTGAAATTTGACATGTAGACTCTTTACCAAAATCGTAGCATGTTGTTTTGTGGATTTTTCGAAATTCAAATTTGGGCGGCAGAAATTTAAATTTGAAAAACATATTTTTAAATTTTAAGAAAATAAATGTTGGAACGTTCTACAAACTTCTCTAGCATACCCGATGCAGACTTGTAAAAATTTAAATCGATTTTTTCAAATTTTCATAGATGGCGCCAAAAACTATTTTACTTTTTGTGACTTTTTTTCTGCTTATATTAAGATGATGTCACTAGAAGTACAATAGAAAAAATTTCATCCAAATTGGTCTGCTAGTTTACGAGATAATAGAATGAGAAGGTTTCACTCCATACTTTTTTTTCAAAAGTTTATAAATTTGAAATTTAAATAAAACACCCTGTCAGAAATTACTCAAGCATTCCAAATCTGTGTCATTCGTCCCGATCCTACTCTTAGTTTTTGAGTATATCGCGTCCCAAGATTCTGACCTTCGAGGTCCAAGTACCAAATCTGGAGAAGGACTCCAAAAGGTAGATTTGAAGAAAACACCCTGTCAAAAATCACTCAAGGATTCCAAATCTGTGTTTTGCCTCCCGATCCGACACTTAGTTTTTGAGTAAATCGCGTCCCAAGATTCTGACCTTCAAGGTCCAAGTACCAAATCTAGAGAAGGACTCCAAAAGGTAGATTTGAAGAAAACACCCTGTCAGAAATCACTCAAGGATTCCAAATCTGTGTTCTGCGTCCCGATCCGACTATAAGTTTTTGAGTAAGTCACGTCCCAAGATTCTGACCTTCGAGGTCCAAATACCAAATCTAGAGAAGGACTCCAAAAGGTAGATTTTAAGAAAACGCCCTGTCAGAAATCACTCAAGGATACCAAGTCTGTGTTTTGCGTCCCGATCCTACTCTTAGTTTTTGAGTATATCGCGTCCCAAGATTCTGACCTTCGAGGTCCAAGTACCAAATCTGGAGAAGGACTCCAAAAGGTAGATTTGAAGAAAACACCCTGTCAAAAATCACTCAAGGATTCCAAATCTATTTAAAACAACGACTTTTTCAGCGGAAAGCAAAAACCATGAATGGGCTCTGGAAAGTACTTAATGGAGAATAGGGTAAAGTGACCCCGGAAAGTGCCCGAAAAGTAATGGATTCGTGCAAAAGAAGATGTCACCTTATAAATATGAAGTCTGGCGATCACATTGAAAATTCTAAAATAATTCATAAGCGTAAATTGTAGTAATGGTAGCCAAAATAAAATGTCTTAACTTAGAAATTGTGGTCTATTTTTGGATTTTTACTTTTGGTGGCACGTGCGCTGAACACTTATCAGTTCGACGGAATTGGCTGGGCAGTCAGGTCAGTAAACTTGTTCCCAATAATATATATAAATATAACTAAGGGGAATCTAGTTGCAGAATTCTCACAGAAAAGATTTGGTAAAACGACCCCGAATTTCAAGGGTTTTGCACGTTAACCTACGCCTACCTCAAAAACAAGCTGATTCTCTGCTTTTCTGATGGCTGCATCGTATTACTCACAAAATGCTAAATTAGAAACCGTTGTTGAAACATAAATTGTAGAGATTCGGAAAGTCATCTCTATTTAGGCCTGTAAAAGAAAGTGGGACAAAATACGACATTGTGTATTTATAAAAACCCATATTCAAACTTGTTTTCGGTGACATAAATCATAATCCTTTTTCTGGGAACCCACGTAATGCTTCTTGTACCCGGGCCCTTGCGTCTCTAGCTCCGCCACTGTACACTAGACGGAAAATCACATAGTAGTTGATTTATGAAATGCATAAGAATTCAGCTCAATAGGAACGTGTTTTTTTACTGCAACGTATTTTAATGTGAAATTGTGCATATTATCTGTGGTTTTGCAATAGATAGAAGCTTTGATAAAAATGGAAAAATCAATTAATTGACGGTGGTAGATGACAAGATTTCAAGCTTGGCACATGTTTTAAATCACGATATCAGAAAATGATGTTACTCCGAATAAAAACTAAAACCTGCATCCGTGTATATTAATGATTAGCTGTCACATTTATCAGTTAACTTATCGCAGTCATTTGCCTGCTTGTCAATCAAGGCTACAACCAAACTAAAACTAAAGTTGGTTTCGACACTGAAAGGTTTTTGCGTCAGCCGAATTGCTTTAGTATGATTGACAAATACCACAAACGTTCTTTACAATTGTGTTTAAACTTTTTTTCAATTGTTCTTACGTCAGAAATTTTCTATCAATTTTTTCCAGGCCAGTCTTTCAACTTGGAATCATACAATGCTATCCTAAACCGCTAGCCTTATGTTAGCAAAAAATGATTTCGTTTTGTATTGCATATTACATGGAGCTTGAAAGAGGCAACTTATTCCAACAAAATCCAATACGTATGCTACTCTTTGGAAAAACCAAATACTCGAGAATTTTGACATGACAATGCAGTCTTAACTCCACAAATGAAAAACATTATCATGTGAAGTGAAATGCTAAAAATACCATTGAATTTTCCATACCATTGAAAATCATGTGACAATGATTTGACTAAGTAAAAACCCTTTATCACCTAATACTTGAAACTAACTTAATCTGAAGTTCAGATTCTGAACCACGATGATGCTTTTAAGTGTTAGTTTACCCCTTTACGAAAACACGAATCTCGCTGTTGGTTGAACAGGAAATGTCATCAGATGTTTTGTGTGTCAATCAATGATTTAATACCATCTGGAATACCATTTAATCTGGAAGTCAAACTAATCTGTCAATCATTCATTCGAATCCTTCAAACGACATATTTTGCATCAGTTAATAGAAAGGGCAGTAGTATAAATAAGGATTTGTTGAAACGGGACGACAGAGTACACACCCGCTGCCAGCAGAATCAGTTGTTGAAAGTATCATTCATTTGTATTCATATATTTATTCAATTCAATCAACAGTTTTAAAAATGGAATCCAAAACTTCCATTTTACCAGTATTGTGTCTTGCATTAGCGACATTAGTAATTTGCAAACCGGTTGATAATAAAGGTTAGATTGCTTACAAAATGTATTTGTACCATTCATGCTTATGAATGTATTTTGAAGTACGTGGTGGGACTAATCAGTATTTCACGAACTCTTTTATTGGTTTCAGCTGGTGGAAGTACTAATTTAATTGCTCTTGGATCAATTGATGGAAAAACATTTTTCGCAGACCCAACAAAAAGGGTAAAACCGCTTTTAATAAAGTAATCTTTTGTGTGGGAGGAATTTATGTCATAATTTATATTCTAAAAATTAGAGCTGGGCGGCTTCCAAGACATTTTGCTCTGACATGGGAATGCGGTTGGGGATATTCACCTCAAAAGTTCAATGGGATCTATTAATTGCAGCAGTTGATGCAGTTGATTTTGAAGGAGGTGAGTAGAAAATAGATAACTTTTAAGTATTGTGTTAAATCCCAAGCTAATGTGTGGGATGTTGTAGATCACTGGACAGCAGCAAGGGACTCTCAGAAATCCCGGCAATACACTTGGGATGGTTTGGATACTGAGCCTCTCGCATCGATTGGCGTGTGGCAAAGCCATGGTCTTAGTTATCAGACATGTGGCTCTATTAATCCCGGAGGTTCTCATAAAGCAATGCATTTTGAAACCTGTATTACCTCCCATAAGGTACTATGTGAAACTATCCCCTGATCAACAAATGATGCCAATAAATTTCTTGGTTCATAATACAAAATGTTTAACATGTTCTGGTAGCCTATCCTGTCAAACAATTTATTGCAAGTAACATGCCATACCTTATTATTATATCAAAACCACCAAAAAGATTTTTGCTTAATATTTTTGTTTTCTCAGACAAAAAATTCATGGCGATTATCTCTTCATGGCAACATTTTGAATTGTTCATTAAGTTTTCCCAGTTACATATACATTCATTTAAGACAGTAGCAGGCACCACCATATTGAGCATGTTATTTCACATCACGGTAATTATTAGGCATGTATGAAAATAAACATAAATGGCACACCTAAACAGACAGTCCCTTTGTTAAGCATCAACGAACATCGAACACATAATCAATTCTACAGTTTTATCATAAAGAAAATTTCAAAAATTCTACTAGAAAAATATAGTTAATAGTTACCATTTCATATTAATTTGTAACCTTAAACCTCATTTGCACTATATTTGCGAACCAGCACACGATTACACACAAGTCGAATCATTGTATCGCATGTTTTGTCTGTCTGTCATGTGTTTTTTGCCTGTCTGCAATATGGTCTGACAAGCCACCGAGTGCAGCAAAGCTTTTTTATTTTTATGTTACGAATGTTAGCATGTACTCTATACTTTATTTTGCTGCGGCTTATCTCATCCCAGGATTTCTGCTGTCTGATTACGAATTGACAGACATGATGACTCATGTTAATTTGGAAAGACATTTAGACCATTGCATTTCTACAAAATGTCGAGTCGAGTCTACGAAATGTCGATGTCGATTTATTCATGGTAATTACCACAAAGCAGAAATGAAATGATGATATTGGACTCCGAACCAATGGAAGTCGAGTTAAAGAGGCGTCTTACTATGTTACAGTCACTTTCCACGAGTAAAACAGAGGCTGGAGGATGTATCTGTAGTGAGGATAATTGCAGCCGTTATAAGAAGATTTCTGAAAAACATCAATTTTTCCTATTGCAAATAAGCTCTACATACAAATTACCATCTTCATTTCACTTTTCATATTCAGGCAGCTTTGTTTATGCGCCCATAATATTCTACATGGGTAATGAATAAATTGCCTGCAGTGTAAGAGTCTTCACAAACTTATTTATTTCTGTATTATAAACGTCATCCTCATTTGTTACCAGTGCTGGTAACGTTTCAGGAACGTTTCTGAAACGGAAATTCGTTTCGTTCCAAAGGTGAAACGTTTCAAATTTTCCTGAAACGTTCCGTTTCAGAGACTTCTGTTTCGTTTCGTTTCACCTCTTGAAACGAAACGAAACACATTGAAACACGTTTCAGGTACCATATATCAATATTTTTTTTTAAAATAGTAAATTCTATGTAACCT
Organism: Orchesella bifasciata; assembly: GCA_034697805.1. Lineage (NCBI taxonomy): Eukaryota > Metazoa > Arthropoda > Collembola > Entomobryomorpha > Orchesellidae > Orchesella > Orchesella bifasciata. The sequence goes on from JAQGAP010004631.1 coordinate 6,371, forward strand.
TTAAGTACTACAAACCATTTGGCAGTATATGGCAATCCAGTTACTGGTCTGTAGTTACTTTCTTTCAACATTGTTGCAAAATTATATTTTATCACTCAATTTTTCTTCCGTTGTATTGAATCTTAGAATAATTTGGGGGGTTTCATACTGCAAAACTAGACCCCAAAAACCGTATTTTCCACCAAAAGCGGTTTCATAGTTAACCTGATACAAAGTTTTAGACAAATTTTACAACTGGCTGTCTATAATGTTTACACTTGGAGTTTGGGATGACTCTGATAATGATGATTTGATGAAGTAATCGCGAATATTTATTTGCTTGACTGAAACGGACTGAAACGCGGTTCAGTGATTCGTTTCAATCTGTTCCACGGGTGAAACGTTTCAATCCCTTTTGTTTCAGAGCAATCCGTTTCACCAAAAAATCTGGAACAATTGCTGAAACGAAACGTTCCAAAACGTTTCACGCTGAAACGTCACCAGCACTATATGTTACATTAAAATGCTTATTTAAATGGATAATACCAGTCCAAAATCCAAACCATGCATATTTTTGCTTAAATCCAAAAACCCTATGGGATTTAACATAGAAAAGTTCAAATTTTTAAGTGAACTTTTGAAAAAATTTGCAAATTTTCGAAATTTTCAATTTTTGGTCAACAAATGAAAAAGACTCAAGATACGACCGTTGATCAAAACATTATGCGATTCTAATATCTGAAAATGCGTTCGCCAACAAACTTGGCTCAGTAAAGTCTCCCCTTGAGAAAAAAATGATGAAAGTAGCTTCCGAAGGATCTTGACATTTAAGAAGGCAATTTATAGCTTTGTATAAAAATATTTGGTTTTATTAAACATACAGTATAGGCTCTGTTCAAGTGAAATGTACAAAAATCTCGTTTACATATTTTATACTTCCTACACAAACTTGTTTCGCTCTTTACCCCCTTTTATGGGCTCCAAAGGCTCTTCATGAAAAAGGGGTGTTCATAAAAATTGTGAACCCGTTTAAAAACTTTCCAAATTTAACAAAAATTAACATGGAATATTGAAAACATCGCTAATGCTAGGCGTGTTTCATCAATTTAGCAAAACTATATAGCAAAAATTGATAAAAACTATATTTTGCATAAAAATGTTCAACCAATATGGCTGAAATAAAAAATGTAGGCTAAAACATTATAGACCACTAGTATTACTGATGAAATGTGTTGCCGAGATATTTAACTAGTTATGCTTCCCGTTGCCGTTTCCCTAGACTGTCACTGTTGTGAGCCTTTGCTCGTACCGCTGTTATGCACTTTGCCACTTTCGGCTTATCCTTACAGTTAGGAAAAGAAGTACACACCTTATGACGCAGTTATTTACAACAATTAAAGTTTACAGTTTTATTTCCAGAGTATAAATTAGGACAGGGGACAATACTCAAACTAGCTAACTCCAAGTATCTCGATTTTACTGTCACTCGATTACTGCTCGTGATTCTGACTCAACTCACTTTCTCTGCTGCAGACTGACTTTTGACCTTTCATGACGCGATAAAATCTGGAACCTTCTCGCCCTTTCACTGCCTGCATTAAAATACATACATACATAACATATTTCAAATGTGTAAAAGAATCTGTATTTCGAAAACTGCCACGGTTTTCTCTGGAACAAAATGGGTGTTTAATAAATTTAATAGTAGTTTATAGATAATTGATAAAAAAATATACACGTGAATATTTCACCAATTGGCCTGAAATTAAAAATCTAAACTAAAATAATACTGCAGAATTTAGGTAGCTTTAAAGATTTTCAATTTTAAGCAGTTTGGTAGTACTATATAGTACTTATTGATAACACACCGGTGAATTTGCTGTTTATAATAAGACAATTAATAAAACACAGCTTATTGACTTCATAAACGAATTCTACATTGTCAATTAAGTCTACATTATTAATTTCAGACCAATAAAGGTATTTTTGAATGTATAGTTTTTTACCAATTATCGCTAAATAATGCGACAAAATTAGCAATTAAACTTAATTTTTGTGATATTTGTACTCTACGTTGTTAGTTCAGTCTACATACTCAATCTCATGTAAATCGTTGCATAACTAAAAATATAGTTTTTTATCAATTACTGCCACGAAACATGACGAAATTAGCAATAGGAGATAAATTTTGTGTTATTTGATATTGACACAGCTAATTTTAGTCAATATGTTAAATTTCAGGTCAATCGGTGCAGAATTGAAAATAATGATTTTTATCAATTTTGTGTGTAGTAGCAATGATGCACGTACTCTGTGAACCAACCAAAAGGGTTGTAATGAAAAGTAATGAAATTAGGGTTTGACATATGCAGTTCAAAACGTGAGCATTGTGCTGACCTGAATTTTGATCGAAATGTACACCATTTTTGACCACAGAAACATGCAAAAACGTTCAAAAATGAGCCACTTGCAAATTGATTTACCTCCTACGCAGCGTTTGTATTTCGAGAATAAGGTTACCGAAATACGGATTTGGTAGAAACTTATATGTATGCTACAACTTCAATTAAACTCATACTTAGTTTTAGTCACATTTATTTAATACAAGACTGACCGTTCCCTCCTGGGTTAAAATAAATTCGATAGACTGACAGCTCAACGTGTTATGTTGTAGAAAGACATAGTATCAAAATGGTCTTTTTGCATTTTTAGACGTTGAAAAGGATAAAACTAATAACATAATATAGCCTGAGAGCTTACATAAAATTATAATATTGATTTTTAAATAAGTTTGAATTTTGAAAGCTTTGATTAAGTAAAGGTTTCTGACAATTTTATTTTCATGCGCAAAATCTAAAATTTTGAGTCCTGTACTCGCTTCAAAATTTAAATTCCTAAAACCGAATGTGACGTTTTTGAAAGAATAAAATTGTTACTTTTTTATGGTTGAATTCAATTCAAAAACGGGATTTTTCTTTCTCCAAAAACTTCTTATGTCCGTTGTCAATTGTTGAGAAAACATGAACGAGATATAGCACTATTCAGCAATCTTTGTGCCGTTCGTTTTCCTGCCGGCAGCACCACCATTGCTTGTGATAGCTGGTTCCAGCTAAAAAAGTGTTACAGCATCTCCTTGCTGAAACTCTACTACTAGTGCTACTAACGGATTTTAATCCCTTTCAATTAGCTGCTCGGAACTAATCTACAATGCACGTTGGTTTAAAGTTTCAGATTGGATTTTTAAACCCATGCATCAAACGTTATAGGTAATTTTGGATTTGGATTTTTAGGATTAAAGGAAATACTAATATTACTTTTTATAGTTATACTTAAGTGTACCTGACGTTAAACATTATTAGATAACGTATCTATTTTTAGTAATATAATAAAAACAAGGTGGCTTAATACTGTATGAGCAATTTTAATTAAATATATAGGCTGCAAATTTAGTTATGACTTTATTCAAATAAGTACATGCTTAGTATGGTAGACCCAATCGTTGTTTGAAACTGAAACAGTGATGTGGTGAATTGGGTGGTTTATTAATGACAGATCTCAGTCAACTGAGATAGCTCATAACCGGACTACATAGGATTTTTTATGGTGATTTTCACGACTGATTTTCCGGAGCAACGATACATGAAAATGTTCGTATTGATCCGAAGTTTACGAAAACAATCTTTATTTTTCGAAATTTTGTAACGGTTGACCGTTATATTTAGAAAATCTGTAAAAATCGACCGTTTCCCACAAAACTTTACTGTAGCCTTCAGAGGAGGACAGGATTCGCTCAGTGGTGGTTAC
>JAQGAP010004632.1:0-10153 GCA_034697805.1 Orchesella bifasciata
TGAAGCCATATCTGGACACTTTGTATGTATATAAAACGTTAAAAGAACATTTCCGCTTCCTTCAATTTGATCTTATCCTTATGCTTCTCTCAACATATCGTACATACCACCCACCCTTACACGTACACTTCTATGTATATCTTGGCAAGTTTTTTATTCGTGAAAATGAAAGGCCGTAGTAGTATGTAGTACATACTATGCAATAGTAGTATGCAATGCACTATGCATATACTTCAAAGATGCGTAAAGTATGCCAATGCGTGCACAAAAGTTCTTTTAGAGGATCAGCTGCAACAGCAGCAGGGAAATGCTCCTAAGTTAACAAACGTCTGGAGTGACTTCTGCTAATGTGTTTTAAAAGGGAAATTAAATAGGAAAAGTGGTGTAGATATGGCCAAGCATAATATAATATACGAAAAGTGTCATAAATGAAAGCAAAGGGGTTGAGCATCTCAAAATGAATTCTGCTGTTCTCGTGCTAAATCTCCTCATCATCCCCTTCTCGTTGGAGCAAAGTGCTCAGAGTAAATCTTCCAGGGAGAAGTCAACCTCGGCAACTGCCAACGGCAATAGTTCAGCCGCCCCTTTTCCCAGTGGGATAGCTAATGCTCGCAGTGGTAGTGGTGGTAGTAATAATGAGGAATTTAACCCCACTCATCCCAAAGTGAGGTGTGACTACTTACCCCTGGATTTCCTGGAATGTGACAGATTGGTTGACCACTTTGGGAATGTCACTGCGAGGGACAAGCATGGATTTGGGTGTGTTAGGGTGAGTTGATGAGTAGTAAACTTATTTGTGTATCTTTTGTTAAAATTGAACGAAGGACTATGTTTTTAATTTCATTTTCGACTTTTGTCTTGACAGTGGGGTGGTGAATGGTATGAGGAGGTGGAACACACCGCAAGATTATGTAAGGCGCTGGATGGAATCGAATGCTTTCATGCACACAAGGGGGAGAAATTTTTAAGATATGGGTTTCCTTGTGTGAGGTACTCAGGCCATTACTTCTTGTCGACGCTGCTGTTCAGTATTTTTCTTGGGTTTTTGGGAATCGACAGATTTTGTTTGGGACACACTGGAACTGGTAAAAATTTGTTACTTTAACATTTTTGTATATCGGAGAATACACCGATAGCATCAGCATTGATGCAAATTTTCAGTTAACTGAAGCTGAGTAGAAAATTTGTTTTTAAAAATGGTTTTTATTTTATTTTTGTTTCCGAAAAGGTGTTGGAAAGTTGCTGACATTGGGCGGAGCCGGTATTTGGTGGATTGTTGACATTATACTCCTTATCAAAGGTAGTTTGACGCCTGCAGATGGAAGCAACTGGCAACCTTATGTATGACGTGTCATGGAAGGAAAGGAAGCGAGTGAATTTTTGGACCTTTATACTCAGTACCCAACCTCATCCTCAGTATTTGCAATCTAGAACACAATTTAAATTAAGGACAAACTAGAATAAGTACTACGTTATTGTTTTTGGTAGATCAAGGGAGGTAGGAATTGTAGGATATTTCTGAGTCACAATTTTTAGCCCAGTTTAATGAAAGACTGACGTATGAGCGAGAACAAGTATTGTTTAATTTTTAACTGTAAATTCAAGTCAGTTGATGAGTAGGTGGAAGTGATGCATTTTGTTGGAATGTTACTTAAAATGATATCATGAGAAGGTAGCATGTAGTGTGGTTTTGTATTTTAAAAAGATATTCTAATTTGGTTTTTCCTAACAATGAACACTCTCGGAATTGGGAGAAGTGAAGTTGGAATGAATTGAAATGTTTTACTGTAGTAAAAACGTCAGACCAAACACTCGTAATTATTTTAGCTTTAGAAGAAAGCAAAGTAAATTATGTTAGTACTTTTGCCCATAGCAAGTACTTATATTATTTGCCGTAAGAATTTAAAATAAAACCATTTTACCATCATCAAACTACCAACGACTTAATGTATTTATTTTTACAGCTAAGTTGTATCATGTTGAACTAAAACAACTGATTCACTGCTTTATGCGTATTTACCTGTGATGTTTAATGTTTACCAACTGGATAATCACTCCTTTTCCATTTACGTATGATTATGTTTCCCTTTTTCACCACTTTCTTATGCTCACTTTTAAAGTTTAATGTGATAATAACTAAGCTTTTTACTAAAGTAAGGTTTACAATACTGTTGACATGATGTCGGCTGCTTATTTACTGAATCCAAAAATGATGATAAACCAATCCTGTTCTTTGAAGCTTTATATGGATATTATCACTAAAACAATAACTTCATAAGCTCGTGATTGATTACCCAGTTTCTCAAAACTCCAATAATAGTGGGTCATCTCATAACTTTTATGAGCAGCACATGCCTATTAGGATGTCTGACCCGACGTGTGATTCTATATGTAATATCTATTATAAAAATCGTGCATCATACATTTTTACAACGTAAACATTTTCAGATAAGAACATGAGATAACCACGATATTATTTACCTTATGTACGTTAGTGGACAATAAGTAAGTGCAGAGCTGGGACGATGACGATAGGTTAAATTGTAAGTTTACTGTTAAATGTCCATTGGATGTACGAGCACGGAACCGTTATAATTCTGTCTGTAATTAATTAATTAATTTCTCAAAAAGGAATAATTTCTCTTTACATTAGTTCTTACTGACTCAGTAAGATATTGAAACTCAAGAAATGGGAGTGAATCGTTTGCAAACTGTAATTGCCATCGTCCTTTTGGTTTGGGTGGAAATTGCTGCTTTAACGTCAGTTCCAGAATCAACTCTGTCTCAAAATGATGACGTGAGAAATCATTCCACATTTTACTCATTCTCAAACACCTCTAGTTTGCTAGAACACTAATGATAATCGTACTTGATTATTGCATATCCTATTAAGGCAACTAACACCACCGCGACAGAAACGGAAAATGTACGACGTCCAAAAGTGGATGCCTTCGAGTGTCCTGGAGAGCTAGGCTATTATCCCCACCCCACAAACTGTGAGCTGTACTACGGCTGCTGGGATTTTAAACCAACTCTTATCCACTGCCAAAGTCACCAACTCTTTGATATGAAATATAGGGGCTGCAACTGGCCAGAGCTAACAGAATGTCAAGACCGCATTCGCCCTGTAGGTTATCCGAATACAAAAACTCCTCCACCACCACCACCAGCAGGGCAGGGAGGAATCACGGATAGACCTGTTGACTGTCCCTTGGAGTTAGACGATGGGATGTTTCCCGATCCAGGGGATTGCAACTCATACTATCGATGTGTTTACGGGAATAGCTACCATTACAAATGTGCGCCTCCGCTCGTTTTCAACGAAAACATTGAAGCGTGTGATTACTTATCAAATGTTATCTGTGGAAGTAGACCCATTCGAAAATAATGTATCCTCAATAATGCTTTTTAATGTTAAGTACATATTGCACTAAGGATTCACTGACATTCTTGTAATAATAGATTTGATGTTGAACCTTAAAACAAACAAAACTTGTAAATGGATGTTTACCGATTAATAAACGATTTTATATTTATTCATGCAAATTTATTCATATTTTCACCATGATTTTGATTGTTTCGATTAACCAAATCTACTTATTAATCATAGGGACAATAATTGTTCAAGGTCATGTAGAATCTCAAGTTCCCCCAAGGAAAGCCTTGCTTTATTATGCTATTATTGTAAAATACATGTATGAATTAAATAATCTTTAAAAAATCGATTTCAAGATCAGAAACGAATGTTACATTAAGTTTTAATAGTCAAATTAGTCACCGAGCGGAATAATCATAGTATATACTGCACTACACGAATAATAGATAACAATAGATAATAATAATAATAATAATAACAAGTAGAAACATATTCAGGAATTCATCAAGCTCTCAATCTGCCACGTTATTAAGAAAAGTTGTATTTCCCTTTGCGAGGAAACATATCACCATCGTCTTCGTCAGCGGGTGGAAGCGGAAGGGAAGCTAGTTTCGTCCGGTTCGCGTTCTCCTCCTGGACTCTCTTTAAGTTTTTGTATTTATTGTAGTCATCCTGATGTTTAGCCTTCACTTCTGCATCCTTCGCGTAGAACTCTCTCTTCTCCGACTTGGTTAATCCAGGTGTAGGATACCTAATAAAAAAATCCCCCATTATTTAGCATGAATAGTACTCACTATATATTGCATTACAAAAATATCCAATTAATTGACTTACTTCACTATACTGTATCCATTGCTTCGTAAATAGGCAATACGCTTCTCGGAATCGAACCGTTTTTCTGATACAAACAAATCGCATTATTAGAACAATTTTAAATTCAATTAGTGCTAAATCTAACTAAGTGTTAGTACAATTATAACTAAACGCTCTCACCGTAAGCAGGTTCGTCATCCCAAGTCTCCGACTTAATCTTGGCCAACGAAGCGGCGTCAATTGGTGGAGGTTCCACTAAAGTAACTGTTGCAGAAACTTTCTTCTCTGGTGCTGGTGGTGAGCCACCATCAAATTTTCCTTAAAACAAATAAAAAATATTGCATTCATTACTTCCCAGTTTAGTTCACAGTCTCCTTCCAATATTAACTACTTATAGTAAGAAATATCAGTACGTACCAACACCCCCGCTGAAACTCGGAGTACAAGCAGCAGCACCACTAACACCACCACTCGCATCGACATCCCATCGGTATTCTTTTTCATCCCACATCCAGTCATCATTAGTTCCAGGTCCGACACGACATAAACAATTAGCTTCGTGATCAGCCAACAGCTCCTTCCGAACATGATGAGACTGATCATACTGGCAAATTGCAAACAACGGCTTCTCTCCATACTTGGCCCGCTCTTTGCAGTGGAGTCGGTTGCAGTTCAGAACATGTTTGTTGAACTTGAGGGGCCTGCGAATTCAACAACACAACAATCAAAAATAAATCACAATCTAAATGTTTGACACTATCATTCGTATTTACAGCAAATCATATTGACTATTAAAAACGAAAAAAAAACCATGAATAAACTCAACAGTAGACCGTGTTTACTTACAAAATCGCGTGCGAAGGATCATACGGACAAGTCAGTAAGGACTCTCCCGGAACCAAGTTGTAGTTAATCCGGGGGTCCTTGGAGTTCACCACCAATTTTCCTGTGGGAATAGCCATCCTCGTCTTCTGATTGATGAACGATTTCAAACACAAATCAATTGACAATACAGCTCCTCCACTTTAACCTTGTCGTGTCAACGTTGAAGAAAAATTCCCCTTTAAAGTCCTTCCAACAAAAATTAAAACGACTATCTACCCGAAGAACAACCAAACAACCTACTTGAGCAAGAATGAAGAATGAAGATTGAAGATGCACTCGCACTCAACTTTTACACTCAATACACAAAACGAAAGACGAACGATTTGATCAAGAAGAAATATACCTAAGAAAGAAATGACTCGAGTAAAGTTGTTCAAGTCATACGCACGCACACGTTCACAAAATTATCTTATATCCGGAAATATGCAAATGATACAACAATATGCATAAAAGACGGGTCGGTGGGGGTGCCAATGTGGATAAGTGAACTGTGAGCATCGGTCGTCATCACCATCACCACAAATGTCCTTTTCTCCTGAAGGAAAAGAATTTCATTCTATACTGAATCATGGTGGAAATGAAGCTTGTAATGTTTCGTATGATGTCATCATTTCATTTATCATTTTCCTTTGATCGAAATTACAGTCAAATTTTCGTAATATTCAATGTAATGCTGAAGGTTCCAAAATGAAACGCTCTTATCATCATCAAAATTATTACGAGTTTCACTAAAAAGATTTGCTTGTCTTGTGTTACCCCATTGCTTTGGTATCATTTGCTTGACTAAGCTTATCATCATCATCATCCATAAAAATGAGTAGACTTCGGGGCAACCCCTCCACCACAGGCATCCGTGTAGCGGGTTCCGATCAGGAGCTGGACACTTTGCTAAGGAGTGTTGGAGCGGAGAAGCTGCTTATCATATATTTTTACCTTCCTTGGTGCGGCTCTTGTCAAAAGATCAATCCCACTGTGGATGCCCTCGCTGATAAGTATGAGCAAGCTGTGATCATTCGGGTGAACGCTGAGAAATGTCCGGCAGCGTCGAAGAAGCATCATGTGTCGAAGGTCCCAATCTTCCTCTTGTTCAACAATCGCGTGAAGGTTGATCGAGTTGAGGTAATGTAATTGGAAAAAGGGTTTCATAACCGTTTCGTAATCTAAAAAATTGATAGCATTAACACAAGGTGTTGTTACAATTAGGGCGCTTCTCCAAGCGAGTTGGACTCCAAGATTCGCCGTAATTTGGCTGAGATTAAGTTCCAACAAGGTGGATTCAATCCTCCAGTTGCCCCATTGCCCCATTCTCTGAAGATGACTGATGTTTCCCAGTTTCTGAATAAGCAACAGTGCAGATGCATTAATGATCTGATTCCTACCCCGTTCCAGGCTTTTCTTGATGGGAAAAAGTTGGTGTCTGGCAAGGGACTTGGGCGCATGATTCTTGTGTATGCATTTAGGGAGAAGATGGTGGTAAGCTTACCAAAAATTGAAAGATAATAAAACAAGCTAGTTTGTAGTATGTTGGACTGCACACTATTGCCAATTTTTTTTATGAAAGATAACCGGACTGAAGATCAAAGCGCCAGTTTACAGCGGACCCAAAATTTTGCGTTTCTTCGTCAATCTTCATAAGGTTCTTGACTTTGCCGTTGTGTCTCAAATGTCTTCCACACAGGAACTTGTCCTTACTGAGCCTGACTTGTCTGGAGAGCACACGGTGGAACTTCGCTCAGGTGGGTTGGTGGGAATTGAAAATCTCCAGATTTACATTCCGGAGAACATGACCAAGAACCGGAAGACGGAGATTGAGTTTCTAACTCTGATTGGTGCGCCCATGTCACTCACCACGTTTGCCAATATAGACTCCTCAGCTATCGCCACGACCAAAAGCATGTCCGTGTCTGCCAATGCGGAGGATATCCTTGGGGTTGCTGGACCCTCAAAACGAGCAACGGCTGATGCTTACATATAATCAAGTTGCTTAAAATATGGCTTATCTTGTTTGATTGAGCATAATATTTGAATGAGAAATGGCGTTTTATTTGTTGAGGTTCATTCTTCACGCACAGTTGTTTCCACACATATAATGAAATAAATTTGAAAGTCAGAACAATGAGTAAGAAAGAGAAAGTTTATTCGTAAGATTTCAACGTAGTATATTGTGCACGAAAAGATAACTTTCACTTTACCCCAAAATGTACTTGTACGGAAAGATGGAACAAATAAGGTTAATGTACAAGATAGCTTTCATTCTCCTTCATATGCTTCTCCAGTACACTTTATTATAGTAAATGAATAATTGGAACAATTGTTTTTGCATGTGATTAAGTGACGGCTACGTTGAACGTTGAACTTTCCTAAATATGAGTAGTAAATGTCCTTGAAGAAAAGGTTGAATCAAATTGATGGAGGTCCATATTAAATCAATCAAACTATATCGATATCCTCTCTTATGCAAAAGTACGCCTATTTTTATATCTTATATCGTGATTTTATGATAAATGTTTGGAAAACTGACAAGAGGAGTCATTTGCAATTACCCACTAGCATCTCAAATGTAAGGATGACCTGTTTCTATTGTAACTCCAAGAGTACTGTCCTATTTAGTACCTGCCCATTTCAAAGAGCTCTACTAAAATTCTTTGGCCCATTTCATTGCATTTTACGAGCAAGGACTCCTCGAGACACTTTGTTATTTCATCAAAGCCCTGACAAAAGTAACAGTGAAAAATATAGTTCTCATTCTCAATTTCCGTAAACAATGACCATTACCAACAGCAAGAACACACAGTCATCAACAACAGAATCCAAGAAAACGGCGGATGGGCCAAAGAAACCCAGAAGACGTTGTGAACCTGTTGTCTTCACACCTTCTCAGTGGGCAAGGGCAGGTCAATCTAGACTGACAAAGACAAGGAAGTCTCGGGAGCATCCACATCCGCAACAGACTAGATGCTACGAAGACGTATGCGTTCCGTCTTGCCCTCTCACTTTCCACAGAAAATGCAATCACCGCAAACTTTTCCAGGATGACGATTTCTGCCAGGTCGCACAATTGTTTTTGCAGAGTGGAGGAAAAACCACAAATACAGAGTTGGAGCTGCCATTGAATTCAGATGATCACAGTAATGCTGTCCAGCATATGGAAACAAGTCTAGCAGATGTAGAGTAAGGAATGCAGCTAGTAATTGTAATATGCAGTTGAGTCCTAATTAGGGGCGATTTCTTATTCTAAATTTTTAAATTGCTATCAAATTATGTGGTATCTGAAAAGATTCATTAAATCATTTAAAGTTTTTCCAATCAAGAAGGCTGAATATTGAAATTCATTGGCTTTTATTCATTTAAAATATTTCATGAGTGAATGTAGAGGAATAGGTTTTGTATGAAAGTGTGAATGCTGTTACATTTTCCCAAATGAAGAAGTTGTCAACTAATAAATGCCCTTGAAGTAACATTCGATATCAAATTGAACACATCGATTTCCCATATCAAAAGGATTTATTAAAGTAGTTTAAAATTCATTGCACCAAATGCATGCACGTGTCAGTACCCTCTCTGCACTTTAAGCAAATAACGTAGAATTAATCTCCCCCATTGGAAGGTTTCCCACGAAAGGATTTATCACGATCCAGTCCTTCAGATGGAACCCACTTTGATGGAGCTCTCTCTCAAACTTTGCATCCTTTCTGTTTTTCCTCAAATTCCAGAAATGGTTATCGAACGCTGCACCAATGACAACTTTCCTTTTGTTCTTATTCAAGTACGCGGCCCACCAACTGAACGTACTATTCGGAAATATGATGTGTTTGCACATGGTCATTAAATAGAACTCTTCAATGCTTGTGACTAGTGTTCCATTCACTCTCCGCCCAGAAACGTAGACAAACTCGTGGTGCTTTGCTAAATCTTTGAATTTCTTCTTTGTGTAGGTGATGTCATCCGAAAAGACAAAGAATAATTGTCGCTTTTCTGTTTCTCGTTTCCCCAAAATGTTCGCCATTTGCCAAATAGCTGACTTCTGGAATGAAATTGGGTGCGCAAAAGCTCCTCCAGCCGCTCGGAGAAAGTCACCACGTCGAACATGCACGGCCACACTTTCCGTTTCTTTTATGAGGGCTAAGAGTTCTCCTATTTTGGATAAATTTACAGCATGCTCAAGATCCAGTTGAAACATTTCCTGAATGTCTTGCTCGAAACCCTTCCAGTACAGTTCTGATTGACATTCTCCAGCTTGTTGGAAGAACACATGGGGATTATTATTAGCTTGATTAAACGTGCCTTGAAGAAGGTCTTTGTCAGATACCAATTCAATTCTCGAACCCGGAGAAAGCTTTGTGGATGAATTTGTTGTTGAACTGATAAAGTTGTTGAGAGGAATTTGAAATTTGTCCAGAGCAAATTCCCTTTGATATGAGTAAAATTTCCGTGAGTTTTCTGATGACTCGGGTTGATAGTGTTCGATGTACAATGGCAAGTTCTTTCTCCGTGCTAACGCATAAGAACATGCGTAATGAAACAGCTGGTTTCCTGTACCACCCCGGGATCTCAAGATAACTCCAGGTGGTGCTATTGTCTGATTATAGTAAGTTTTCACAAGTTTCCCCGTCCCGAAAATGTCACGTTCTTCATAATTTTCGGTAGTTGTGGAACCATTTGAGGGAATTATTGTTTCTTTGGGAGGTGATTCAGCAGAAATCAGCACAGTTGCAACAATATATAGAATGATGATGGTAAATGAAACAATTATTATAGCTTTTGGAACTCGTAATCTAATGAACCGTATGCCCATTTTGGCTTTTGGCAATGAAATATTCTTGGGAATAGCGAGGTTGGCAAAGCCAATTCTAGTTGTGCAAAGATTCAGTTATATATTTTATGTTTCACTGCTAACAGCTAGATTATGTGCGGTGTTAGTAAAGTAAGCATATATGACGTGTAGATGATTGCATGGATTTGTAGGTTATATAATCTTTTGGAAGTTTCATACTCGTATGATAGTAGAGAAGTAAAGAGATGCTTATATTATTATATGTTAAATCCCCCTTTACGAGGTTTTGTATTCCTCCTTTGCAT